>CAJUXJ010001237.1:0-120740 GCA_910589775.1 Avena eriantha
GGTCACGCCGGGGTATGAAGGCCGAGTTAGCCAAGGTTCGGCAAGGCCAAAGCGAATGCTGGCCGGGTCACCTCAAGGCGGGCCGAATCACGGAGTAACCCGGACCAGGGGGCGTTCACCTAACTAAGTCTCGACCGGCCTAGGAAGTAAGTCGGAAGTAGATGTTTGCTTGTATGCAAGAACAGGGGTGCCCGGGTCAGCTGTGATCCGGGTCATGATTGGCTTCTAGGAGAAGGAAGGAATCTTGCTGGTCAAAAAGATGGTCCGGTACGCACTGCATGAGCGAAGCGGACAAGAGCGAGACCACCGGGTCATGGCCGACAGGGGTGACGAAGCCCATGTCGGCTGACGTGGGCGCCGCATAGGCTCACGTAGCTAAAGCAAGCATGACGCAGGGGAAAAAGCACCCCGGTCGGCTTACCCCTTTGGCAGGAGGCATATTCTTACGAATATGCCTCCACGTATGCCCTAGGCAGGAACCGAGCCTCCTCTATAAAAGGGGGGCTAGGGCTGCTGTAGGAGGGGTTGGTCTGTCTGCTATTCTATTTTGGGCTAGGGTTTCAGGTGTGATCTGTGGGTGAGAGTAAGAGAGCTCCTTCTTCCTCCTCTCGCCAATACAACTCTAGGAGCACTTGTAACCTTGGAAGGAAATCAATACAAACTTCTGTGTGGAGAATCACTTCACTATCCCTCCCTGGATTCCCCTAGCATGTATTAGTCCCCACCTTTAGCCTATCCATGGCATCTGCCGTGACACCACCACGACAGTTGGCGCCCACCGTGGGGCTAGCGGCGCTAGCAGGGGTCAAGATCCGGACGGGAAACCTCATAGCCACCGGCGAACACATCGTCACCGGGCTCGTTCAGCGCTTTGGAGCGCGGGATTTCGTCAGCGACAACGCAGGCTGCTTCTACACGCGCCCTCTTCCGCGCAACGACATCTTCGTCAAGCTCGGCGCGCACAAGGTCTACGTTGCGGTGGACGTGTCTTGCGTTCATCCGCGCCACGTCGTCGAAGCAGACGAACCGCCCCTCACTGTGGCTCACGGGGCGCGTATCGCTCGTTCCTCGGACCATGCAGAGGTAATGATGACCGCGCCTGGTGCGGTCGCGAGCAAGGATCCGGCGCCAGATCCGGAGGTAACTCCCAAGGCACCGAGGAAAGGTAGAGGTCCTCCGCTGGAAAGGCCGGAAAATGTGTTGAGAGAGGCGATGGACAGCTTGGCAAACCCTGTAGTAGCAGTGGTAGATCCGGCTCATGCACAGGCCGAGCTAGAAGAAACTAGGCAGAAAATACTAGAGGGCGCAAAGAAAATAGCCGCGGCCCAGCAGTCGTTGAACCTGACGCTGCGTGTGTACGCTAAGGCGAACAAAGTTGATAATGTAAAAGTGAAAGGGAGAAATCTCATGAGCGAGATGAACAGAGAGGGTGGAATTGAGGAATCAGGAAATTGTTTGTCCGTGGGGCTGCCGAGGTATAGTACCCCGGCCAAGAACCTCAGAGCAGCGGATGCAGTTGCGTCTGAGTTAGAGGGACTGACGGGTGAAGCCCGGCAAAGACAGTAAGATAGGGTTAACGAGCTGGTTCAGATTGTAAATAGGCAAAACGAGGAACTACTCAGGGCTAACCCGGAGAGAGCTGGAGCCTCCAAGATCGCCCATTCGGCAGTGGGTAACCCGGAGAAATCGCTGGAGCCGCATCGTCCCCTCATGGTGGTCCAAGGAGAGAAGAGGTGGTAACCTCGGCCAGACGGAACAAACAGATTGTCCCGTATGACCCGACGTGGGCAGGGAAAGGAAAAGAAGCGCAGAAAAATGATGATCGGCGGAGTGTGAGCCGAGGCGAAGCTGGCCGAGGTAACCGCGACCAAGGCAATGCCTGTCAAGGGAACGTTGTCAACGGCAATGCCGGACAGCGAAATTCGGCGGGAGCAGGACAACCGCAGCAGCGGAACATACCAAGGCAAGAGCACAGTGCCGGCCGAGGTATGCAACAGAAAGGTGCGCCACAAGAGCAAACCGGTACAACGATGGTGATTCGGAGATGGCAAACGCGGGATACCCAAGACCGGACTATCATGTGATAGGGTCGAGATTGGGAAGCATGGATTTGATGCCGGATGATGCAAGGTCGAAACTGGATCGACTGTATAGGTCGGAACAGATTGAATGCCAAGGTCCACCGGGTCCAGCATGTTTTGGACCCCGGATCATGAAAGAGCCACCAGTACCGAACTTTCAGCTGCCCAGGGGCACAAAGACGTATGGCTGTAGTACCAAGCCGGAGGATTGGCTGATAAACTATGCTACAGCCGTGAAAATTGCCACTGGCAACTTGAGATGGGCAGTACGATACGTACCCCAGATGTTGGAAGGCCCGGCAAGGGTATGGCTGAACAATTTGCCACCAGGGAGCATCAACTGCTGGATAGACTTTGAGGAAATGTTCATCAGCAATTTCTCGAGTACATATCAGAGGCCAAATAGACCACAGACCCTAGCTATGTGCAAGCAAAGGCCTAATGAGACAGACCGGGAGTTCTTGTCCCGGTGGTGTACTGTGAGAAACTCGTGTGAGGGTGTGATAGAATCATAGGCCATAGCGTGGTTTGCACAGGGGTGCAGATATGGAAGTGAGCTGTGGATGAAGTTGCAAAGAAAAATGCCACCTACGTTGGCAGAAATGATCCGGATCGCAGATTCGTATGCGTTGGGTGATCCGACCCAACCAAGGCTCGCGTCAAACGAGTCAAGCGATGAGTACTATCAGAGAGATGGAGCCAGATCATCCCGGAGGAATGACTACAGAGGAAAAAGGAGAGATGATAGACCGGACCACCGGTACGGTTTGCACCAAGTTGTAGTTGTGAATCAAGATCAACCTGGAGCAGGGGGTAGCCAGCGCTAGAAAACTGGAGGGCAGTGGACCCCAAGAAACAATGGCAAGAAAACTTGGACACCGGAGCAAAAGAAGCAGTGGCAAGAAAGCAAAGACCATCCGAGGTATACTTATGAGTCGATGTTGGACTAGCCGTGTAAGTTTCACACGCCAAATCCGAACAACCAAGTGGGTCATACGACGAGGCAATGTGAGTGGATGCGCAAGATCGAGCAAGGTGGTTCGGGGAATGCTCAAGCACCCCGGAATGATCAGCCTCGGCAGGAGTTACCCCGGCAGCGACTGCTCTCCGGAGCGAACACGCAACAGCTAATGTTGCCTCCCCCTCCGTCGAGGTATGATAACAATGAGAGGAGGGATGTGGTGCATCAGGTAGAAAATCAGCATCAGCCGGATCAGAGGCACTCTAGAAATGAGGGGAGAAACGAGTACAGGGAGCATCACCAGAGCTACTATGTATTCACCACAAAAGGAAACTGATAGAAAAAGCTTGCAGCGTAGGCATATGGAGGTGAATGCAGTAATGCCTGCAGTGACGAGATACATGCCTTGGTCCAATCAGGAAATCACCTGGAGCATCAGGGATCATCCTAAGCTCATGCCAAGCCCTGGTACGTATGCGTTGGTGCTGCATCCTACATTCATTGGACCTACCATTAACGTAAGATTCTCAAAGGTGTTGATCGACAATGGCAGTAGCATAAATATCATGTATGCGGATACAATGCGCAAGTTGGGTATCTCGGAGAACATGCTCCAGGCCACGATGACAACTTTCCATGGCATTGTGCCCAACATTTCTTGTGAGCCCATAGGCAAAGTCCGGGTTGATGTGTTGTTCGGCACAAGAGACAACTACCGAACTGAAAATCTGGAGTTCGAAGTGGTGAACTTAGAAAGCGCCTATCATGCGTTACTCGGAAGGCCAGCCCTGAGCAAGTTCATGGCAAGGTGTCACGTTAGCTACTTGAAGATGAAATTGCCCGGACCGAACGGAGGGATTACCATTGCTGGGGACTTCTGACGTTCCATGGAGTGTGCGTCGGCCGGATCAAACTTAGCCGAGTCGCTTGTGATTGCGCAGGAAAAAAGGAAAATTCAAGAAGTGGCAGCTTTGGCTCAGTCCGCGCAGCAGTATATGCCAGCGCTGAGTAACCCGCATGGATCTGTTTCCTTCTAGGCCATGAAAGATACCAAGAAGGTTCCTGTCGATGACATGTTCCCAGAGCGCACCGTAACAATTGGTGCCGGGCTAAGTGATAAATAGGAAAGCGAGCTCGTCAGCTTCCTCCGTGAGAATGGGGACATTTTTGCTTGGTCCACACAGGACTTACAAGGTGTTCCGAGGGAGTTGGCCGAGCACTCTTTAAATGCGAGACCCGGAGCTAAGCCGGTGAAGCAACCACTCCGCCGCTTCACTGAAGATAGGAGGAAAGTCATTGGGGATGAAATAGCTCGGTTGCTAGCTGCGGGATTTATCATGGAGGTTCTTTACCCGGATTGGCTGTCTAATCGGTGCTGGTGGAGAATAAGAAGGATGACCTGAATGTGGCAGTGGTTTGGCGCATGTGTATTGATTACACGAACCTGAACAAGGCGTGTCCGAAAGATCCATTTCCGCTGCCAAGAATAGATCAGGTCATAGACTCAACTGCTGGATGTGAACTGTTGTCATTCATTGATGCATATTCTGGTTTCCACCAGATACCTCTGAATCCGGATGATCAAATAAAGACTGCGTTTATTACCCCGTATGGGGCTTATTGCTATCGCACCATGCCGTTTGGTTTACGTAATGCAGGGGCAACGTACCAGAGATGTATGCAAAAATGTTTGCACAACCAAATAGGTCAAAATGTACAGGTGTACGTGGATGATGTGGTTATCAAGACCAAGGAAAGCAAAACGCTCCTTGACGACATCAGGCAAACGTTTGCGAACCTAAGGAGGTTCCGGATGAAACTTAACCCGGAAAAATGCACCTTTGGTGTCCCGGCTGGAAAATTGCTCAGCTTTCTTGTTTCCAGTCGAGGTATCGAGGTTAATCCAACCAGAATTCGGGCCATCGAACGAATGGAACTGCCAAAGTGTCTTAACGATGTCCAGAAGTTCATAGGTTGCCTGGCCTCGTTAAGTCAGTTTGTATGTCGGTTGGGAGAAAAGGCATTGCCTCTTTACCAACTCATGAAAAAGTCGGATAAGTTCATTTGGACACCGCAGGCCGATGACGCCTTTACCCACTTGAAGAAGATGTTAGCCACGGCACCAGTGCTAGCGTCACCACTATCAAAGGAGCCAATATTACTCTATATAGCCACAACCAACCGAGTTGTAAGTGCAGTGATAGTGGTGGAGCGCGATGAGGAAGGTAAGTCGGTGCAAAGGCCGGTGTATTATTTGCATGAAGTGTTGTCACCCTCAAAGCAGAACTACCCACATTATCAAAAAGTGGCATATGGCGTGTACATGGCTGCCAAGAAACCGAAGCACTACTTTGAGGAGCATCCCATCCGGGTCATATGTGAGCCCCCATATCCGAGATAATGAGTAACAAGGATGCAAGCGGCAGAATTGCAAAATGGGAAATTGAACTAGCTCCTTATGCTCCGCAATATGACAGAAGAGAAGCCATAAAATCTCAAGTTGTGGCAGACTTTTTCGTGGACTGGGCCGAGGTGCAGTACGAACCACCACTTCCTGATCCGAACTATTGGCGAATGCACTTTGACGGATCAGAAACCAAAACCGGGCTAGGTGCCGGAGTGGTACTCAAATCGCCAAAAAAGGACCAGTTGAAATATGTGCTGCAGATCCATTTCACGGCATCAAACAATGTCGCTGAGTATGAAGCACTTGTGTGTGGGCTCAAGGTAGCAAAAGAAATTGGCATACGTCGGATCATATGCTTTGACGACTCGGATTTGGTGGTGCAGCAAGTGTCCGGAGTATGGGACGCCCTTGATCCAAACATGGCACTATACAGATTTCATGTGTAGAAGATATCTGGTTACTTTGAGGGATGCGAATTTCATCATGTACCCCGGGTGGAAAATGAGGCTGCCGACATGCTGTTGAAGCTCGGGTCAACTAGACAAGCAATTCCATCGGGTGTAGCGTTAGAGCACCTCAGGAAACCACCAATCAGGCCATCCCCAGAATCCGAGTCAATCTATGTCCCGGAGGACACTGAATCCGGAGCTGTGCCCATGGACGTTGACACAGGAACTGGTGCGCGAAACTCGGGGACTGCCTCGGCAAACCCGAGGACTGCTTCACAAGACCCAGGGACTGTTCAGCGTGATCCCGTTGAAGTTATGCCGGTGGATCAGATGGAGATAGACGAGGATGTGTTCCCCATGCGACCAATACCGGCTTGGGCACTACCTATATTTCAATTCCTGAAAGATGGAACGTTACCCACTGAGGAGGTGCTGTCCAGGCAAACACAGAGGAGGGCAAAGGCCTACACGATCATCAATTCCGAGCTATACAAAAGAAGTGTGACCAATGTCCTGCAGCGGTGTGTTGACCCAGAAGAAGGGCTTGAAATCATCCGAGATATGCATCAGGGGGAGTGCGGGCATCATGCCTCATCACGAGCCTTGGTAGCAAAAGCTTTCCGGCACGGATTCTACTGGCCAAATGCCTTAGAGCAAGCGGAAGATCTGGTGAGAAAATGTAATGGTTGTCAGAGGTACGCTACCAAGACACATATGCCAATGTCGGAACTCAAGACCATCCCAATCACTTGGCCGGTTGCCATATGGTGCTCGGATATGGTTGGCCCGTTCAAACCAGCAAGGGGAAATATGACTCACATTCTAGTAATGGTGGACAAGTTTACGAAGTGGATTGAGGTAAAGCCTATAAGAAAATGTGATAAAGCTACGACCGTAACGTTTCTCAAAGATATCATCTTGAGATACGGCTACCCTCACAGTGTCATAACTGATAATGACACGAATTTTGCGGAAGGAGCATTTGCGCATTTCTGCCGGGATAAGAGGATCCGGCTGGACGTAGCCTCGGTAGCCCACCCCGCATCGAACGGACAAGTGGAAAGATCCAACATATTAGTATTATCCGAGATAAAACCCCGGCTCAGTGAGCCGCTGCAAAGATCAACGGGGTGCTGGCTAGAAGAACTACCAGCGGTACTGTGGAGCTTAAGAACAACTCCGAATCGATCAACAGGCTATACGCCGTTCTTTCCGGTATATGGGGCAGAAGCTGTATTACGAGCCGACA
The DNA here is from genome assembly GCA_910589775.1 of Avena eriantha. Taxonomy (NCBI): domain Eukaryota; kingdom Viridiplantae; phylum Streptophyta; class Magnoliopsida; order Poales; family Poaceae; genus Avena; species Avena eriantha. The sequence continues at coordinate 7,148 of CAJUXJ010001237.1, forward strand.
TAGAGCATGATTCGCCTAGGGTCACCCAATACACAGAAGCCGAAGTGCAAGAAGCCTGGCAAAATGATGTTGATCTACTGGAAGAAGCGAGAGAACTGGCACTGTCCAGATCCGCCATATATCAGCAAAATCTCCGGCGCTATCATAGCCGGAAAGTGTGCCCTCGAGTCTTTCGGGAAGGCGATTTGGTGCTCTGGTTGGTACAACATACTACTGGAATGCATAAATTATCCCCCCCCATGGGAAGGGACATTCATCGTGAGCAAAGCATTGCACAACGATTCTTACTATCTTATAGATGCAAAGCCACAGGAAAAGAACAAGGCGGACATGTCCGGAGAGGAATCTAAGTGACCATGGAATATAGCTCTACTTCGTCCTTTCTACACTTAACTAAAGAGTGTATGTATCCGAGTTATCTCATATGTCGGTATGTATGTCGGCAATGAGTTTATCAATGAAATGTTGGCACCTCGAGCAGTAACTCGGGGACTGCCTTAATAATGTTTGTTGTTTTCTGCGTGTCAGCTGGAATAAGTTATTCTACTTAATTCGGATTAGTAGTGTGTGAGCACCAAAAACCCAACTCTTTGACTTGCTGCTGTCCAACAAGAATTGGCTTCATGGCAAGCAAGAGAACAAGTTTGGAATTGCGTAGCACATGAAAAACGACTAAGGAAAAGAATTTATTCAAGCCAACATTTGTGTTTCGGACTAACCTCGTATTCATTTCCAAGTTGTTATACATTTTTATTTTTGAGCAAAGTCTAAAAGTTTCCCAGTATTGTTAAAACAATTTTGAAGCTCGGATTCGTAAGTTGTAAAACCGAATCAAGGTAGACACAATCCGAGCCAAAAGATTGAACGAACAAGAAAAAGGAACTCGAGGACTACGCCCAAGTTACTCCGGCATAAGCACTTAGTAGCAAAATATCACATGTGTTTGGAATACAATTCCACCCGGCATACCGGGGATCTCATAAATTTTCAAGTGTTTTTACTAAGGAGCAGCGGGAGGAAGTCCGGCATCATCGTTGCCCTCTTCGATATCCGAGGCAGTGTCCTCTTCGTCCTCACCCGAATCATCTTCAACGTTCTCAACTTCTTCTTCGCCAGCGACTTCCAGGAAGCTCGGACCCTTAGTCCATTCGTGAATGGGGGCATATTCGATGAGGCTGTGGGCGCAAGCCTGGCGCCGAGCTACCCACTCCGGGTCGTCCGTCCATTTGGATCCTGTGCGCAGGCGTGTGAGGAGGCTGAGATCTATCTTCTCATACCACGTCAGAATGTGGTGAAGGATGGTATCATCTGCGGCACGTCCAACGGACTCTCTCCAGAGGTCGAGCTGGGTCTCGATTTCCGAAAGCTTTTCAGCGAGATGTGTAACTCTCTCCAGAGCCTCATCAGTGGGCCAGAAAGTGTTGAAGACTCGGACTGAAACATCAAGGAGATCTTTGCCGTAGTTCTTAATGATTTCCACGCGAGACGACATGCTGACCAATAGGTCCTCCATGTCAAAGGGAATTCCCTCACCATCAGGAGCGACGGGAGTACCCCTTTCTCGGCAGAAATTGGCAACAGCAGCACTTGCAATAGCAGTACCCTCTGGAAAGTGGCCTGGGAAACAAGGCAAAGGACGAAGTTGAGAAAACAAGAAGTATGAAGTAACCCGGGGAAGTAAGGCGGATAAGGGAAAAGAAATTACGTGAGATGTGGCTGTGAATCCGGGTCAGTTCCTTGGTACAAGAAGCACGCCTCTTCCGAAGCTGCTCAAGCTTAGCGTTCGCCGACTCAAGTTTGACCTCGGCTTCCTGAAGAAGCTCACGGTCCTTAGCATTTTGGAGTTTGAGGCGCTCACGTTCTTCGGTGTAGTCCTGGCCAGCCTTTTTAGCTTGGTTTGGTGCTGCACCTTCATCTTAGCCATCTCAGCCTTGAGCTTGGCTATCTCATCGTCTTTGGTCCGGAGGAGGGCGAGCTCATCATCTTTCTTCTTTAGCTCGGCTTGGTGTTGCTCTGCTTGTTCGAGAAAATGCAGCATCATATCAGGAACGGGCACACTATCTTCAAGCGATGCTGAAATAGTGTGTTGGCCCGGCAGTGCCGAGGTATGAATGTTTGCCGAGCCAAGGAGGAAAAGCCGATGGAAAGCACGGTAAAGATAGACAAAAAGGACGTACCCTTGATATGCTCCAAGTTCTTCCGCACTATCTTGTTCTCAGCCTCCACCCCAGCTGCGGAAACCGAGCAATCAGATTATTCTGGCAAAGGAAAGTGAAGCAAAACAAAGGAGCGTTAAGGAAGAAATCTACCCCTCTTCTCGTATTCCGCAATAAGTGCAGCCTGCTTTGTTCATAGATTCTTGTGGGTATCCAGCAAGCGTTCAAATTCAGCACTCTGGCGGTTGGTGGTCACCTAAAAGGGATACAGAAACTTAAGTCAGCTCGATGCATGTTCGAAGTATACTAAAATCCGGGCCAAGTGGAACTTAACCCGGCTCTAGGTGTGTGCATATTCGAAGTATACTAAAATCCGGGCCAAGTGGAACTTAACCCGGCTCTAGGTGTGTGCATATTCGAAGTGTACTAAAATCCGGGCCAAGTGGAACTTAACCCGGCTCTAGGTGTGTGCATATTCGAAGTGTACTAAAATCCAGGCCAAGTGGAACTTAACCCGGCTCTAGGTGTGTGCATATTCGAAGTGTACTAAAGTCCGGGCCAAGTGGAACTTAACCCGGCTCTAGGTGTGTGCATATTCTAAGTTCTCATGGAGCTACGTTAGTTTTCTAAAAGAGCATCCGGCCGAGTAACAAGTTAGTCCACCGGAGGCTCGGGGACTAATGGTTATTATATACAACTTGTAAAGGGGAAGCGACGTACCTCCATCATTCGCCCAGCGAGGTTAATTTCCTTTGCGGCTGTGTTCATCTGAGCGGAAAACTCGGCAGGACCGAACTTTTCCGGGAGATCAGAATCCTGAACTATCTCTGCCTTGTTCCAATTCATAACAAATTCCATCAGGCTCGGAGGGTACCGTTCACCGGTGGGCATATGGGGCGTCACCAAGCCCTTTGCATTCGCTTCTTTCCTCTCCACCAAGGCAAGGGCGGGGCTAGTGTGCAGAACCAACTGCTGGGCATCGGTTGGCTCGGCAGGCGCATCCTTTGCTGCTGGTGTTTTCTTGGGGAGCATTGACAGAAGGGTGCGCTGCCCAGACTCGACGGTAGTAGGCTTGGCAGCGTCTGGAGTTTTCTTGCCCTTGGCTTGCTGGGTATAGGAAGCCGTAGCAGCGGTTTTCCCCTTAGAAATTGCCGGAGTAGTTCCTTGCCGAGGTTGAGAAGACTCGGAAGATGCAGAGGAACTAGGCGCTGGTACTCTCACTGCTGGACTTGGTGCCGGCGCTGAAGCTTTCGCTGCCGGAGTTGGTGCTGATGCCGAGGTTGGAGTTGGTGTTGGTCTGGTTGCTGGTATTGGAACTGGTGCTGGAGCTGAAGTAGCCTCAGTGGCTGCTGGTTGAGGCGTTGTCGAGGCGGTGGATGCCGTTGCCCCGGCTGGGCCGGTCTCCCCCGCTCCAAGGTTACCCTCCTCTTGCCGAGGTGGAGCTGAACCCAGAGTGGCCGCAGAACCCTCTGAAATAGGGCTCAGCGGGCGTGACTCGTCGTCACGATGAGGAGAAGGGCTAGGTCGGAGAGGTGAAGAGATGCTAGATCCACTTTGAGGGACCTCCACCGGAGCCCTGCAAAATCAAATAATGTCAAAAGAAAAATTACGACGAAGTAAGGAAGAAGAAAAGTTACAGAAGAAAGTATGACTTGGGCATCCGAGGTTTCGGCCTCCTTGGGTTTCCGAGCCCTTCGTGCTGGTGCCTTGCCTGCTGGTTTGGAGGCAGTCTTGTCCCCGGACTTCTTTCGCCTTTTAACGGGCTGGGAAGGTCCGGAGGAAGAACTTGAAGAAGCCCCGCGTTTCTTCTTCGATGCCAGCGGAACAGGTTCGCCCGTAGCGAGAGGGGGATCCTCGTGGATATGACCGCCGGGGTGAGCTGATGGCGGAAAAGCAAAAGAAAGGGGGACAGCCTCAAAAGGTTCAATCACCTCGATATCCGAGTCATCTTCATCATCGGGCCAATCTCTAATAGAAGAGGATTTACCCGTTGGTCGTTTCGTGGCGTCGGTCATGGGGAGGAACATCTCCTGGTCCGGCTCTTCCTCATCTGGAGTCTTCCGGTCCGGCGCCCACTTAAGGGTCAGATCGGTGCCGTCCTCGAGGGTCTACTGAAGGAATTGCTGAGGAAAAGGACGAACAAAAGAGTCAAAAATGCAACAATAACTGACATGTAATTAGTACAGGGTAAGTTTGCAACATGAAACTCACCATGGGAGGAAGCCAGTCACGGCAGAAATGCTCAATCCCCCAAGTCCACTCAGAGGAGAAGTCCTTGTGAGTGGTGAAGAGAGCCTTAACCCGGCGGTAAATCTCCGTGTTGCTCAGCTCGAAGGATGAGGTCCGGTTAGGATCGCGGCCAAAGATCATGTGGCACACCTTGTGGGTACGCTTCTGGAGGGGTGAGATTCGATTACGCACAAAAGTGATCATGGCATCCTCGTTGCGTAGCCCGAGCTCCTTCAGTTCTACGAACCTTTTGTTCACTTGGTTAGCCAAGGCTGTGGGCTTCTTGGGGATCTCATCCCACAGATCCGGGTTAGGTGGACCCGGAGTGTAGGGAAGCAACCGGATCAAGTCTTCAGTGCCCGTATTCCGGACATAGAAGAAGGTCCGGGCCCACCCTTTGTAGGACTCTAACCCGGTGACCCGGGGAAAGACGGAAAACCTCCGGGGTAAAATGGAGGCCGCTCCGAATTGGGTGAGCCGCTTGTCCTTCGGATCAGCGTGGATTTTGGGAATGACATTGCGACGGAGGCCGAAGAACTGGATCCATAGCTCCTTCGTGGGCCATAGTCCGGCGTAGCCTTCGATCGTAGAAGCAAAGGCAGAGAGAGAGGTGATGGCGTTGGCTGGAAGGTGGTGCGGCTGGAGTTGGTATGTACCGAGCCAGTCCCGGAAAAAATCAGTCACCGGCAAGCCGAAGCCCCGTTGGAAATGGGAGAAGAACACGACGAACTCGCCCGGATTGGGTGAGGGGGCCAGTTTGTTAGAAGGAAGGCGAGCGGCGATGCCGACGGAGATGCCTCTAGTCCGGTAGAGCCAGTCCAGGTCGTCCTGGCAGACCCAGGAGCCGGCCCATGCACCGCGGTCCACCGCCGTGGCGTCCTCCTCCATCTCTTGTTCAGCAATGATGAGTTCTTCTTCCGTCATCTGGTCCTCGAGGCCCTCGCTGGTGCTAGAGGCGGCGGGGGACAGAGGCCGAGATTGACGAGGACCCGTAGCGAGAAATTTGCGTCACGGTGGTGGCGACGCGGAGGTGCGACGGAGAAGCGCGGCGGCGATGCTTCTATTTGGCAGTGCTGGTGGCGGCACGGTCACGAGGAAGATGGAGAAGAATAGCAACGGGCAGAAGGGTGCGGAGGGGGAAAAATCCTAAGGGACGCACCCCTCCGCTATTTAACCACTCCCACCAGGGGTGAGTGGGATCGCGTCCTGTGGACCAGCCACACGCAGTGGCCGTGTATCACCCGTCCGGACCAATCAGTGGGGAGCCACACGGAGGACCACAGGGCGGAGAGAATCCTGTGACGCGACGCGCTGATGCGGTAAACGAGGAGGCATGCATGACGTGACCCGCGCACAGTGATAACTGACAATTACTGCGGCAGTTACTGTGCAGGCCCTTAGAATAAGACGACATAATGATTACCCTTCACATGGGTTAGCGTACGAGAGAAGGAAGTAAAACCCGGATGGAACTGTGGTAACCCGGCTGGCAAGTGAAAACTTGAAATGTGCGAAGGGAACGTAAATCCATACAATCCGAGGTAAAGAGGTAACTCGGCAATAATGACCGGGGCACAAGATTGAACCAGATGTGGCCTCAGCGGCCAAGGCAACTTAGACCGCACCAGCTTTGGGGACTAATGTTGGGGGGATACCCCTGGGTAGGGTCACGCTGGGGTATAAAGGCCGAGTTAGCCAAGGTTCGGCAAGGCCAAAGCGAATGCTGGCCGGGTCACCTCAAGGCAGGCCGAATCACGGAGTAACCTGGACTAGGGGGCGTTCGCCTAACTAAGTCTCGACCGGCCTAGGAAGTAAGTCGGAAGTAGATGTTTTCTTGTATGCAGGAACAGGGGTGCCCGGGTCAGCTGTGATCCTGGTCATGATTGGCTTCTAGGAGAAGGAAGGAATCTTGCTGGTCAAAAAGATGGTCCGGTACGCACTGCATGAGCGAAGCGGACAAGAGCGGGACCACCGGGTCATGGCCGACAGCGGTGACGAAGCCCATGTCGGCTGACGCGGGCGCCGCAGAGGCTCACGTAGCTAAAGCAAGCATGACGCAGGGGAAAAAGCACCCCGGTCGGCTTACCCCTTTGGGAGGAGGCATATTCTTACGAATATGCCTCCACGTATGCCCTAGGCAGGAACCGAGCCTCCTCTATAAAAGGGGGGCTAGGGCTTCTGTAGGAGGGGTTGGTCTCTCTGCTATTCTGTTTTGGGCTAGGGTTTCAGGTGTGATCTGTGGGTGAGAGTAAGAGAGCTCCTTCTTCCTCCTCTCGCCAATACAGCTCTAGGAGCACTTGTAACCTTGGAAGGAAATCAATACAAACTTCTGTTTGGAGAATCACTTCACTATCCCTCCCTGGATTCCCCTAGTGTGTATTAGTCCCCACCTTTAGCCTATCCATGGCATCTGCCGTGACACCACCACGACAGTATTATGTTGTAATGCCCAATCAAGTCTCAAAGGAGTCAAGATGATTAGTATATGCATGTATTGCTTTCTCGGTGTTTGTCAATTGCCCCGCTGTAATTTGTTCACCCAGCATGTTATCTATCTAAGGAGAGCCACCTCTAGTGAACTATGGATCCCGGTCCTTTTTCTTTACATACAATATATAAACTGTTTCTACTTTGTGTTTACTTTCTGCAAACTTTTACTTCTTTCCATTCGATATGTTTAATCCTTTGTTTTCTGCAAAACACGGTGAGATTGACAACCTCATCGCATGTTGGGGACAAAGTTCTGTCGTTGTGTTGTGTAGGTCTCCACGTTGCTACAAGCACCGGTAGTGCGCCCTGCCAAAGCTCAGCTAGTAACTCCTTTGAGGTGTTTCCTTGCTCCTACTGGTTCGATTAAACCATGGTTTCATAACTGAGGGAAACTTGCTGTTGTGCTCATCATACCTTCCTCTTGGGGTTCCCAACGAGCTCTACATCAACACCACGCACCAAGCACTTTTCTAGGCGCCGTGTATTGAGCCATCATGTTCTTTTCATGAACCACAGCTAGAGTCATTGCATGTGTGTTCTCCAAAACAAACCACACATGGATCCACCTAGTGTGATTGCATGTCTATTCTTTTCGCAAACCACACATGGATCCACCAGTGTCATTGCATGTGTGTTCTTTTCATGAACCACAACTGGAGTCATTGCATGTCTGCTCTTTCCACAAACCACACATGGATCCACCTAGTGTGATTGCATGTCTGTTCTTTTCACAAACCACGCATGGAACCACACCCAGTGTCATTTCATGTGTGTTCTTCTCATGAACCACAGCCAGAGTCATTGCATGTCTGTTCTTCTCACAAACCACATAAGGATCCACCAGTGTCATTGCATGTGTGTTCTTCTAAACAAACCATATAAGGATCCACCAGCGTCATTGCATGTCTGTTCTTTGCATGAACCACACCCAGTGTCATTGCATGTGTGTTCTTCTAAACAAAGCACATAAGGATCCACCAGTGTCATTCCATGTCTGTTCTTTTCATTACCACACCCAGTGTCATTGCATGTGTGTTCTTCTAAAGAAACCACATAAGGATCCACCAATGTCATTGCATGTCTGTTCCTCTAAACAAACCACACGTGGATCCAGCTAGTGTCATTGCATGTCAGTTCTTTTCACAAACCACACATGGATCCACAAGTGTCATTGCATGTGTGTTCTTCAAATTAACCACAACTAGGGTCATTGCATGTGTGTTCTTCTAAACAAACCACATAAGGATCCACCAGTGTCATTGCATCTCTGTTCTTCTCAGGATCCACACCCAATCTCATTGCATGTGTGTTCTTCAAAACAAACCACATAAGGATCCATCGGTGTCGTTGCATGTGTGTTATTTTCATGAACCACAACTAGAGTCATTGCATGTGTGTTCTTCTAAACAAACCACATAAGGATCCACCAGTGTTATTGCATGTCTGTTCTTTTCATGAACCACACCCAGTGTCATTGCATGTGTGTTTTTCTAGACAAAGCACATAAGGATCCACCAGTGTCATTGGATGTGTGTTCTTCTCATGAACCACACATGGATTCAACAGTGTCATTGCATTTCTGTTCTTTTCATGAGCCACACCCAGTATCATTGCATGTCTGTTCGTCTAAACAAACCACATAAGGATCCACCAGTGTCATTGCATGTCTGTTCTTTTCATGAACCACACATGGATCCAGCAGTACCATTGCATGTCTGTTCTTTTCATGAACCATAGCTAGAGTCATTGCATGTGTGTTCTTCTAAACAAACCTCACATGGATCCACCAAGTGTGATTTCATGTCTGTTATTTTCACAAACCACACATGGATATACCAGTGTCATTGCATGGGTGTTCTTTTCATGAACCACAGCTAGAGTCATTGCATTTGTGTTCTTCTAAACAAACCACACATGGATCCACCTAGTGTGATTGCATGTTTGTTCTTTTCATAAATCACACCCTGTGTCATTGCATGTGTGTTCTTCTAAACAAACCACATAAGGATCCACCAGTATCATTGCATGTATGTTCTTTTCATGAACCACATAAGGATCCACCAGTGTCATTGCATGTCTGTTCTTTTCATGAACGACACATGGATCCACCAGTGTCATTGCCTGTCTGTTCTTTTAATGAATCACAGCAAGAGTCATTGCACGTATGTTACTTCCACAAACCACATATGTATCCACCAGTGTCATTGGATGTCTGTTCTTTTCATGAGCCACGGCTAGAGTCATTGCATGTCAGTTCTTTTCATGAACCACACATGGATCCACCATTGGCATTGTATGTCTGTTCTTCTCATGGACCACCCATGGATCCACCAGTGTCATTGCATGTTTGTTCTTTTCATGAACCACATCCACTGTTATTGTATGTATGTTCCTCTAAACAAACCACATAAGGATCCACCAGTGTCATTTCATGTCTGTTCTTTTCATGAACAACACATGGATCCACCAGTGTCATTGCATGTGTGTTGTTTTCATGAACCACACCAAGATTCATTGCATGTGTGTTCTTCTAAACAAACCACACATGGATCCACCTAGTGTGATTGCATGTCTGTTCTTTTCATAAACCACACATGGATACACCGGTGTCATTACATGTGTGTTCTTTTCACGAACCACAGCAAGAGTAATTGCATGTGTGTTCTTCTAAACAAACCACATAAGGATCCACCAGTGTCATTGGATGTTTATTCTTCTTATGAACCACATAAGGATCCACCAGTGTGATTGCATGTCTGTTCTTTTCAGAAACCACACATGGATCCACCAGTGTCATTGCATGTATGTTCTTCTCATGAACCACAGCCAGAGTCATTGCATGTATGTTCTTCTCACAAACCACATAAGGATCCACCAGTGTCGTTGCATGTGTGTTCTTCTAAACAAACCACATAAGGATCCATCAGTGTCATTGCATGTCTGTTCTTTTCATGAACCACACCCAGTGTCATTGCATGTGTGTTCTTCTAAACAAACCACACATGGATCCACCTAGTGTGATTGCATGTCTATTCTTTTCATGAAGCACAGCTAGAGTCATTGCATGTCAGTTATTTTCATGAAACACACATGGATCCACAAGTGTCATTGCATGTCTGTTCTTCTCATGAACAACACATGGATCCACCAGTGTCATTGCATATATGTTCCTCTAAACAAACCACATAAGGATCCACCAGTGTCATTGCATGTGTGTTCTTTTCATGAACCACACATGGATCCACCAGTGTCATTGCATGTGTGTTCTTTTAATGAACCACACCTAGAGTCATTGCATGTGTGTTCTGGTAAACAAACCACACATGGATCCACCTAGTGTGATTGCATGTCTGTTCTTTTAACAAACCACACATGGATACACCAGTGTCATTGTATGTGTCTTCTTTTCATGAACGACAGCTAGAGTCATTGCATGTGTGTTCTTCTAAACAAACCACATAAGGATCCACCAGTGTCATTGCATGTATGTTCTTCTCATGAAGCACATAAGGATCCACCTGTGTCATTGGTTGTCTGTTCTTTTCACAAAAGACACATGGATCCACCAGTGTCATTCCATGTCTGTTCTTTTCATGAACCACATAAGGATCCATTAGTGTCATTGCATGTGTGTTCTTTCATGAACCACACATGGATCCACCAGTGTCATTGCATGTCTGTTCTTTTCATGAATCACACCTAGTGTCATTGCATGTCTGTTACTCTAAACAAACCACACATAAGAATCCACCAATGTCATTGCATCTCAGTTCTTTTCATGAACAACACATGAATCCACCAGTGTCATTGCATGTGTGTTCTTTTCATGAACCACATCTAGAGTCATTGCATGTCTGTTCCTCTAAACAAACCACATAAGGATCCACCAGTGTCATTGCATGTCTGTTCTTTTCATGAACCACACATGGATCCACTAGTGTCATTGCATGTGTGTTCTTTTCATGAACCACCGCTAGAGTCATTGCATGTGTGTTCTTCTAAACAAACCGCACATTTATGCACATAGTGTGATTGCATGTCTATTCTTTTCACAAACCACACATGGATCCACCAGTGCCATTGCATGTGTGTTCTTTTCATGATCCACAGCTAGAGTCATTGCATGTCTGTTCTTTCCACAAACCACACAAGGATCCACCTAGTGTGATTGCATGTCTGTTCTTTTCACAAACCACACATGGATCCACCGGTGTCATTGCATGTGTGTTCTTCTCATGAACCACAGCCAGAGTCATTGCATGTCTATTCTTCTCACAAACCACATAAGGATCCACCAGTGTCATTGCATGTGTGTTCTTCTAAACAAACCACATAAGGATCCACCAGTGTCATTGCATGTTTGTTCCTCTAAACAAACCACACATGGATCCACCTAGTGTCATTGCATGTCAGTTATTTTCGCAATCTACACATGGATCCACTAGTGTCATTGCGTGTGTGTTCTTCTCATGAACCATAGCTAGAGTCATTGCATGTGTGTTCTTCTAAACAAACCACATAAGGATCCACCAGTGTCATTGCATGTGTGTTCTTCTCATGATCCACACCCATTGTCATTGCATGTGTGTTCTTCTAAACAAACGACATAAGGATCCACCGGTGTCATTGCATGTGTGTTCTTCTAAACAAACCACATAAGGATCCACCAGTGTCATTGCATGTCTGTTCTTTTCATGAATCATAGCAAGAGTCATTGCATGTCTTTACTTCCACAAACCACATATGGATCCACCAGTGTCATTGCATTCTTTTCTTTTCATGAACCACGGCTAGAGTCATTGCATGTCAGTTCTTTTCATGAACCACACATGGATCCACCAATGTCACTGCATGTCTGTTCTTCTCATGAACCACCCATGGATCCACCAGTGTCATTGCATGTCTATTCTTTTCATGAACCACACCCACTGTCATTGCATGCCTGTTCCTATAAACAAACCACATAAGGATCCACCAGTGTCATTGCATGTCTGTTCTTTTCATGAACCACACATGGATCCACCAGTGTCATTGCATGTGTGTTCTTTTCATGAACCACACCTAGAGTCATTGCATGTGTGTCCTTCTAAACAAACCACACATGGATCCACCTAGTGTGATTGCATGTCTGTGTCGTCGGATTGAGGACAATTACGCCATGTGGGGGTCCTCGAGGCGTGCGGAAGAGAGGGTGTGAGACGTACGGTGTTTCGGGATGGTGAGCACACAAGTTTACCCAGCTTCGAATCCGCCGGCTTTGGACGAACCCTACTCCTGCTAGCAATCCAGTAATATGTCAGAGCCGGAATATGGGTTACAAGGCTATCGCCTATGCGAGTTGAGATTGTAGACTATTGAGGTTATGCCCTAAAGGCTCTCCCTAGGACGGCTTATATAGATATCTGGCCTAGGGTTTACAGGAGAGATCAATCCGGCTACGACTAAGAGTTGGTTACAAAGTACATCTTGAACTACAAGTAACATTATGGGCCTAAGTCGGTAAGTCTTCTGGGCCTTCCCGTAGCCGGATTGGACTCCGTCTTCTCTCTCTAACTGGGCCGCCCGTGAAGCAAAGCTCTAACCCGAAGTGGGCCACCCTGGTCAGTGAGGAATTGTGAGGATACCCGGAAAGTATATCCCCAACAGCAGCCCCCGGAGGCCTCCAAGATCCAAAGTCGGATTTTATCATCGTCTAGCTTGATCTTCGGCTTGAAGAATCTTGAAGGGTTCCTGAAACTTCACAACAAAAAATACGATCCGGGTCTTAAAAGTAAGTCCGACATTTCAATTGGTTACTCGGATTTTCCAGCTCGCTTTTAAACTAAGCCGGAACTTGGTCTCTAACGCCACTTGACACAAACATGGTCAAGTCACGTCATCTGACAGACGTTCCGTCAGCACGACCGTTGGTGGGTCCGTCATTCGCGGAACCGAGGCGCCGTTTCAATGCGTGCATGGAGATCGAGGCGACACAATCATTGCGCGGGCCCTTCCCAGTTCTTTCCACGACGCGTGGCGGTTACACTATAGCGTTTGCACGAATCTTGGCGCGGTTAGGTGGATATATGGGGTTTAGATTTCTTCTTCTCCTCTCCACCAGTCCTTTGTCGTTCCTTCCTTCCCAATCCTCCTACGTGCCCAGAGCCTCCTCGTTCTCCTCCCACAGAGCTCCTAGCGCCGCCACTTTAAGGTCACCTTTTCCACCGGAGAAAAATGGCTTCTTCTTCTTCTTCCTCTGGTTTGGCGGCGGCGGCGTCGGCGGAAGCAGCTGCGGAGAAGGAGAGCTTCCGGGGAATCTGGATCCCCTGCGCCCTTGACGAGGACGGCCTCAAGAACGTGGAGAAGGAGGGGCTTCTCGCTGCCGGCGACTGGCGGACCGGCTCCGGCGAAACCGTCCCCAATCCACGCGAGGGCGAGCACGTCCACTTCGGCACTCATCTGGACTGAGGTCTGTCTTTTCCTCCCTCGGAGTTCTTCTCCTAGGTGATAGATCACTATGGAGTTCAACTCCACAATCTTCCTCCCAATTCTCTTCTAGAAATGAGCGCATATGCTACCCTTTGCAAGGGCTTTCTCGGCATTAGGCCGAGTTTGCTTCTCTTCTGGTACTATTTTCATGTCCGGAGAAATTCCATCACTGCCGGTGTTCCTTACATCACCGGCACCATTAGCTTTTCCGTTAGACGAGACCGGGCATATCCCAAAATTTCTGCCAGTGACTCGGTCCAACAATGGCCAGCCACTTTTTTCTACCATAGGGATATTCCGGCTCCCGGCACAGCTACTGCTTTGTCGGCTTTTGTCGACGGAGCCACCACAACCCAGCCTTCCTGGGACGAGGCTGCTCCGGCTCTCACCAACGATCTGATCCTCGCTAAGAGGCGGATCGAGTATTTGATCAAGCACAAGGGTCTGAAGGGATCCGACTTAGTCCATTGCTGGGTCTCACGTAGGATCCGGCCACTTCAGTACCACGGGGATAGACTGATGCACTCCATCAAGTCTTCCAAAAAAGACTCCCTCTGCATCAGCCCCAAAGCCTACACCGCCCAGGGTTACATAAGCCAGATCAAGTGGCTGATCAAGGAGCGGATCGAGAGGAAAATTCCGGAGGTTTCTCTGGATATGCACACGGCGGAAAACCCCGTGGTGCTGGTAAGCTTCCATCAATACACCTTTTATGTGTTTCAATCTTTAAGTTATATACTACAATGATGATATGTTTTCTTGTTTTCAGCTTGCTGATCTCCCCGAGTCGGAGCTTGCTCCGCTCGAAGGATATCCTCCTGAGTTTTCTCAGGAGACTGAAGTGGTCCCATTGCCGGATCTTGCGCTCAAGAAGCGCAAAGCTCCGACAGTGGCTATCGGCACAAAGGAAGTGCCTGTTGTGAAGCGGTATCTTTCATTCACAATTTCCGCCTTTGTACCTTTTCTCGAATTTCTTTCTGATATGTAATATTTCCAACTTTACTATATTCTCAGTGCAAAGCCTCTCATCAAGGGTAAGGGGAAAGGGATTCCTGCGAAGCCCCTGCGACAGACGAAGCTTACCATAGCTTCCCCTGCCACGGCTCCTCCGACTCACTGCCCCTCAACCTTCTGCAACATCGGCGATTACTCCTTCTCCGGTTGTTGCAGAAGATCCGGCTCCTCCAACGGCGCCTGTGATCCTTGGGTCACACACTGACGTCACCGTGGGTGCGTCAGCTCAATATAGGGGTGAACCCTCTTCGGGTAATGATCCCTCGGCTGAAGTCTTCGCCGAAAACCTCCTCAGTAATCCCGGACTTGCCAAGTTTGGCTTATCCCGGAAATTTGCAGAGGAGATCCAACGGATGGCCAGGCAAGTCCTGGACAAAAGCCATCTATCCCCCGAGGAGGAAGCACAAGAAGCAGAGGACGTCAAGTTCTCTGACCTTCTCGCTCAAGTCCGCCTTCGTGACGAGAGGATCAGGACTGGCGAGCTTCCAACAGCCTCAGTAATCCCTCTTACCCTCGCCGAGAAGGTGGCAACTGAAGTGAACGCGGGGTTAGACAAACTCACCCGCGAGCAATATGTAAGTCGGAATTCCAACTCTTATTTTTACATTATGTTATATCATATCCTCTAGCCCCCAAGCATGAAGTAGGATATAGAAATCCGGGTTTATGCTTTCATGAGGATGCCAAAGAACGAACTAGTGTAGCCCCCAAGGCTCATGCTTATATTTAGCAAAAAATATTAGCCCGAGTCTTAAGTAGCTTTCTGACTTTGGGTATTCTGACTTACAGAAAGTATGTTCCTATAACCAGGAATTATTAACCAATGTCTGTGATAAGCGGAGAGAGATCAAAGCTCTCCGGCTTAAAAATGCTGAGCTCAAGGTAGCCAAGGATGAAGCCGAAGGTAACATTCCGAGATTCAAACCCTGCCCTTTGATTTTTCAAAGTCGAATTTTTCTGAACTTTTGTCCTTTTTGACTTATAGCGTTGGTGAAACAATCCATCGCTATGATTGAAGAGGCCGAGAACCTCAAGACCCTGGTGGTGGAAAACAAGGGACTTCGCCAAGAGCTGGATAAGCTCAAGGCGGATCATGAAACGAGCATAGCTCAAGTCCTGGAATCCTCCTCCATGGCCACTGAAGAGTGTGATCGCAAGATTGCCACTCAAGATAAACTTATCTCGGACCTCAAGAATGAGCTTGGCAGAGAGAAGGATCTCTCCGAAGCGCTCCGGGCTGAACTCCAGAGTCTCCGAGAGGAGAAGACCAAGATTGACGACGTCATTCTTGGTACGTTCCACCTCTCTGACTTATCTTTTTTTCTTCGACTCTTATCAATGTCGGTTTTTTCTTATCTTCATTTTGTGTATAGGTCCCCTGAACTTGACGGACTCTTCCTCGTCCGAGCCCCGCACCCACCGGCTTACCCAAGTCGGTGATCTTCTTCATGACTACCGCCAGTCCCTTGAGGACATTGGCGAGTCTCTCAGGATTCCAGACATGCCAAGCATGTTGGATTTTCAAGTGCAGGAGAAGGCCAAGGAGATGCCGCAGCTAGTTCGGGACTGGAACATGTCCTACGCGCGGACTGCTGCACAAAACGCTCTCACCATGGTCATGAGCCACCATGGAAACATGGAGATATGGCAAGTGACCAGAGGGTACTGCAAGGTAGACGAAGACGACCAGGAGCAGGACCTTCAAGCCATCATGCACTCCTACGCCGGATATGGGTGCCACGTAGCTGACCTGACCAGCTACGAGATTCCCTTCTTCACCCACGTAGCTACTCCACCACCTCCTCCAGAAGATGCTGAAGAAGTTTCCGACGCTGAACGGACCACCTCGGATCCGGACATCTCGGCATGATATCAAGGCGGGGTAACCAGCGAGCCGACAGCTCCTTCATCTCCTCCTGCATCATAGACCACAAACTTATGTATTATTCTATGAAAGAACATGATGCATTTGTAAATATTAAGTACTATTGACTTTTGCTAGTGCTAAGCTTTTTAATCTATTTAGCACTTTTGCCTTAGACTTTTTTTGTGTGCCTGAAATGTTTACATAAGCACTTGAAATTTTCCGTCTCTACTTATCGTTTATCTGGCTTTCCGCCTTGTCCCTTTCGTGAGCCGGCTAAACCTTCAGCCGGAAACTTTGCCGAGCAACGGAGCTCAATTGCTAAACCAGTTTAAACTCGGAAACAAAGCCGGCTTCCAGTACCAACAATTCACTACTCAGAAAATACCCGCATCTAGCAATCAGACAAATAACCAAAGTAAAGACTAGAATTTTTAGAGTTATACCCGAAGGTAGCAGTTTTAGAATCAGAAATCTAAACCAGAACGAACATGAGCATAAAGTACTTTCAAGCATTTTGGGATTTTCGACTATGACATGATCATTTAGGAAATAAGATGGTAAAAACTTCTCAGAAAAACTTTGAGGTAACCAAAACTTTTATTTCTCACAGAACATGTACATATGTATGATTACAAAGAAGGATAAACTAAGAATAAAAGGGACGTAGCTGAGAAATATTCCACGATCTGTCTAACTCATCCGGATTTGTACTGCCTCCAGCTCTTTTCTCTTCTTAGTAGCAGGTCTTTCTTTGACTGGCCTCATGTCAGTTAAGTAGTATGATCCATTGTGCAATACTCGACTAACTAAAAAGGGCCCTTCCCATACTGGGGAAAGTTTGTGCTTTCTTTGTTGCACAAGCCGGAGAACCAAATCACCTTTATTGAAAGATCTAGTTCAGACTCTCTAGCTATGATACTTGTGTAACTTCTGCTGATAGGCTGTAGATCTCATTTCAGCAACGATACGAACTTCTTCGACTAAGTCGAGATCATTTTGTCAAGAAATCTCGGCATCCTCTTTGATATACATGGCCACTCTAGGAGAAGTATGAATTAAATCACTAGGAAGAACTGCTTCTACGCCATAGACCAAGAAGAAAGGTGTATATTCTGTTGACCTGTTCGGAGTTGTTCGTAATCTCCAAATTACAGAGGGTAGTTCCTCTGCCCAAGCCCCCGCATCACGTCTCAGTGGTTCTTCGAGTCTTGGTTTCAAGCCTTGTAGAATTAAACCATTTGCTCTTTCGACTTGTCTGTTAGCTTGTGGATGTGCGACTGACGCAATGTCAAGCCGGATATTTTGCTCGTCATAGAATTCAGCCAATTCTCCCATGGAAAAGTTACTCCCATTGTCTGTGATAATACTATGCGGATAACCATACCGGATTATAACATCCTCGACAAATCTTTTGGCTGTTGCTCCATCCCAACTAGTGATAGGTTTAGCCTCGATCCACTTTGTGAATTTGTCCACCATCACTAAGAGGTGAGTGAATCCACTTGGGGCTCGTTTAAAAGGTCCTACTATATCAAGCCCCCAGACCGCAAAGGGCCATGTTATAGGTATTGTTCGCAGATGATCAGCCGGAACATGAGCTTGCTTGGCGTACTTTTGGCAGCCTTTGCATGTCTTCACTAATCGTTCGGCATCTGCCTGAGCTGTAAGCCAGAAAAATCCATGTCGAAAAGCTTTTGCCACTAAAGATTTGGCTGCAGCGTGGTGACCACACTCGCCTTCGTGGATTTCCCTTAAGATTTCCACTCCTTCTTCCAAAGATACACAACGCTGAAAACCCCCAGAAACACTCTGTTTATGGAGCTCACCTTTAACAATAGTATAGGCTTTTGCTCGTCGGATAATCTGTCGGCTCAGCACCTCATCTTTGGGTAATTTGCCATCTACCAAGTAATCGAGGTAGGGTTGAGTCCAGCTAGGAATTACAGCAAGAACTGCTATCAAAGGTGAGTCGGATTTGGTCGGATATTCCTCATCTACTCCCTCTATCGAGGGAACTTTGAGGTGCCCTAAAAATGCGCCATCCGGGACCTCTTTTCGCGCAAAGCCTATTCGAGATAGTGCATCTGCTTCCTCATTTTCTGCTCGAGGGATGTGTTGAACTTCAAACCCTTCGAATGATTTAGATAGATCATCGATGACAGCTTTATATGCCACCATGTGCTTATTTGCATTACAAATATCTGAGACTTGTTGAGCAACAAGATCTGAATCTCCGTAACACATCAAACGTCAGATGCCAATATCCTTAGCAATCCGGATTCCATGCAGCAGTGCTTCATACTCGGCAATGTTGTTTGTCGCTGTGAAATGGATCTGCAACACGTATAAAAGTTTATCTCCTTGGGGTGATTTGAGCACCACGCTAGCCCCCGAGCCCCCTCGAGCCTTAGACCCATTGAAAAAGAGGGTCCAATATTCTGACTCGGGGAGGACCATGTTCTCCTTGGTCTCTGTCCAATCAGCGACAAAGTCGGCAAGGATCTGGGATTTGATTGCTGTCCGGGGTTTGTACTCAATATCGAAAGCCGCAAGCTCTATGCCCCATTTAGCGACGCGTCCTGTTGCATCGCTATTGTTGATTATATCTCTCATGGGAGCCTTGCTCACCACAGTAATTGGGTGCTCCTGAAAATAGTGTCGTAACTTACGAGATGCTAGAAAAACACCGTAAGCGAACTTTTGATAGTGTGGATATCGCTGTTTTGATTCTGTCAGGACCTCGCTGACAAAGTATGTCGGACGCTGCACCAGGTGCTCCTGATTTTCCTCTGGTCTCTCCACCACCATAACTATACTAACAACTTTATTTGTCGCAGCAATGTAAAGCAACATCGGTTCCTGAGGTTTCGGTGCTGCAAGGATAGGAGCAGATGAGAGTACTTTCTTCAGGTCTTGTAGTGCAGCTTCAGCTTCGTGAGTCCAGACAAAATCCTTGGTCTTCTTCAGGAGTTTGTATAATGGTGCGGCTCTTTCACCAAGCCGGCTTACAAATCGACTGACCGCAGTAATGCAAATAGTTAACCTTTGTACGTCCTTCAGGCGAGTTGGCCTGGAAATATTGAGAATAGCCTTGATTTTGTCGCGGTTCACCTCTATGCCTCTTTGAGACACGATGAAACCTAACAATTTTCCGGCTGGTATTCCAAAGAAGCACTTCTTCGGGTTAAGCATGATGTTGTATTTTCGTAGATTGGCGAACGTTTCCTCCAAGTCGGAAATCAATGTTTCCTTCTTTTTGGACATGACCGTGATATCATCCACGTATGCATGTACATTGCGTCCGAGTTGGTCATGGAGGCAACGCTGCATCGTGCGTTGGTACGTAGCTCCTGCGTTCTTCAGCCCAAAGGGCATCGTAACAAAACAGAAGGTTTCGAAGGGGGTTATGAATGAAGTTTTGACTTTGTCAGATTCCTTCATCCGGATTTGGTGATAACCGGAATATGCCTCGAGAAAACAGAGGACTTCCGAGCCTGCCGTAGAATCGATAACTTGATTAGTTCTAGGCAGAGCGAACGGATCTTTTGGACAAGCCTTGTTCAAGGCAGTATAATCAACACACATCCTTAAATCAATGGTGTCCTTTTTAGGGACCATTACAGGGTTGGCCGACCAATCAGTATGGCTAACTCGAGCCGCGCTAGTTCCTTAGCTATTGCCTTACGCTTTTCATCACCAAACAATCGTAAGGACTGTTTGACGGGTTTAGCGTTTGGGTTTACATTTAGAGAGTGCTCGGCAAGTTCCCTAGGTACTCCGGTCATGTCAGATGGCTGCCATGCGAAGATATCTTGATTTGCTTGGATGAACTTGACGAGCGTGCTTTCCTATCCGCTACTTAGGCCTACGCCTATCTGGGTCACCTTGGAGGGGTCATCATCCTTCAACGGTGTCGCCTTCGTCTCTTCTGACGCCTTGAACTCCGGATTTGGCTTTGTGACCTCCTTCTTTGTTGTGGGCATCTCGGATGGATCTATGCTCTTCTTGATCTCCTGGTACTCCTAGGCATGTAGCACGGCTTCGGCAAAGGCGGCATTTCCATCTTCGCACTCTCGCGCCTTCTTCGGGTCTCCCCTGATGGTGATCACGCCGTTGGGACCTGGAGTTTTCATCATATTGTAAATGTAACATGGACGAGCCATAAAATCCCAGTAAGCCAGACGTCCGAATATAGCGTGGTATGCACTCTTGAACGGGACCACTTCAAAGGAAAGTGCCTCCGTCCGATAATTCTTTGGAGTTCCAAAAGTAACATCCAAAGTGATCTCTCCCAGGGAATTAGCTTGTCTTCCTGGGACAACTCCGTGAAAGATCACAGAGCTATGGTTCAGCTGTGTCTCCGAGATCTTCATCCGGCGTAGTGTTTCGACGTAGAGAATATTGATGCTGCTACCACCGTCCATGAGGGTCTTGGAGAAACCATAACCGTCAATAAGTGGATTAACGATTAAGGCGTATTTTCCTCGCCTATGTAGCTTAGGCGGATGATCAGCACGGTCAAACGTTATTGCCACTTCTGACCAGTCCAGATACTGAGGGACAGCCGGAACTGTTGCGTTGAGCTCGTGGAGAACTGCTTTCTTGACCTTTGCTGGTTGAGATCCGAGGAAGGTGACGTAAGTGTCCTTCTTGGTGGGAAAAGTTTTCTTCCCTTCCGACTTGGGATTTGAAGCATTGGCTTCCTCCATGTCGGAATCTTCCTTGGTCTCTTTGTCCTTTTCGGGACTTTTCTTTCCCTTCTTCCGCTTAGCTTTGTAGCCCGCGGTATCATCTCTCTTGATGTCGTCGTTAAAACGACACTCAGCGTTGTTGTGGGACGAGCCCCCATTGGCGTCCAAGTGATGCACACATGGGTTATTGGCGATGTCGGCCCAAGTGTAGGTTTTGCCTGGTTGTTGCTCTCCTCTACCTTGGACCCTTGATGTCCCACGGCCACGCCAGTGGCCTCTACCACGTCCTCCTCGTCCTCCAGACCCAAAAACAGTAGTGACTACTACTGTCCCCGTGTTGGGTTTTTCTTCCGAGGTATTTTTGCGCTTCTGAGCTTGTTGCTTTGGTTGTTTTGCCGACTGAGGCACAACCAGGACATTGAGTAATCCCTCTGCATCGTCGTCAGCATGTGCATACTTGCTCGCTGTTTCTATCATCTCTCCCAGATCAGTAACCTTGTCACACTTCAAGCGAGGGCGCAGTAAACCAATTGGGAGACCTGCGATGAAAGCTTCAATCGCAGTTTGATCATTTACTCCTTCACAGGAGTTCTTGGTGTCAATCCATCGTCCGAGGTAATCCCGGCAAGTTTCTCCGGCTTTCTGGGTGCAACGCTGTAGGTCTCCAACCATACAAGGCCTCCGATATGTGCCTTCGAAATTCTGAAAGAACGCACTTTGTAAATCATACCAGTTGTGGATGGTGTTCGCCAGAAGTTCATTGAGCCATGATCGTGCCGTCTTCCGCAACATAATTGGGAGATATCGGTTTGCGACCAGGTTGTTTCCGCCTTTGGCGATGAGGCAAGCTTGGAAGAAATCCTGTAACCAGGTGTCTGGCCAAGCAATGCCATCGTAGGCTTGGATATGTCTTGAGATAGAGAATCCTTCTGGGAACTTTGTAGCTCTGATGCATGGTCCGAAGCATTTTGGGCCCACGTATACGTCATTGTTTTCGTAGCGCCGAGCCTCTATATTGGAGTTGATCCTGCGCCTTGCGTCGTTCGGGGATAGGGATCATCCCGAATGTTGGCTGTGGTTGCGGTGCCTTGGAGCCGGACTTCGGCTTCTGCCACCACCTCCTCCGCCATGTTGTCCTCCTTGACCTCCTTGGGGGCCGTTGTGATAACTGTGCTGTGGAGAGGGTGGTGCAGCTGGGTTGTTTCCGGCTGATCGCCGACCTCCGTCCGGAGCGTCATTATTCCGGTTCCGGGGAGGTTCTTGACTATGACGAGCCCCCTGTCGGCTTGTGCCAGCGTGGTTTCCGTCGTTCCTTCGTCCGTCGTTCCCACCATGGTCAGGCTCTGCCAGACGGTTTTCATGTCTAGGAGGTGGCATTCTCTGACGATCCTCCTCCCGACGTTTCTCTTTATCTTCTCCCTTTCGGGGAGGATTCCTCGGATTTAGTGCAGCGATCACGTCTTTCTCGGCTACTAGAGAGACGTTGCTCCAGTTATGTGTAGCTCTACGGTGCTGCCCCGACGATCCGGTTCTTGAATAATTGTCCTCCCTATCTTCGGGGTGACGATACTGTGCCCGAACGTAGTGGGATCTTACGTCAGCCCATGCCAGATCTGTGCGACATTGGTCGTAATCCGAGACCAGCTTTTGACTTCCAAACAGGGCGACCTTTTGCTGCTCCAGTCCCTTATTGAGCAGCTTGATACCCAAACGTATCTCCTCTGGTCCTAGATTAGCCGATAGAATTTCGTGAGCTGCCACGGTATTTTGCACTGGTGTTGGGTAAACCCAATCTCCGTTGCTATCCTTCCGTGGCTTCCCCATCTCATCTCCAAAAAGGACGGCACGGACACGTGGGCATTGGTTGTCATCTATGTGACGCTTCCGTGTCTTCTGATGTAGACGGGACATGTACTCCTTGTTTGACATGCGCTTCTTCTCCACCTCGATGTTTTTGCCTTCATCAAGGAGTTGTTAACGACGCGCTTCTAGGGCCTGGGCCCTTTCGTCCAGCTCATCTGCAGTAAGTTCTGCAGCTGTAGAGATAGGTGTGGTTAATGTGGCATCGATGAGTTTACGCGCACCTTCAGTGATCACGTGTCCATCCACCGATGCTTCTTTTTTCGGCTCGTCCGGGATTAGTGCTCCATCCGAGTCTTCCTCGTATTCCTCAGCAACTACCTCCTCTGCCAGAGGTTCTTTTGCCGGGGTCTTGTTCTTCTTGTTCCTCTTCTTTGCCTTCTTGGCAGCGCCGGTAGCAAAGACGGCTTTGGGTCCGTTTCCCGGAGTCAAGCTCTGATCGGTACTTTCGGACATCTGGACTTCGGGATTGTCTCCGACGTCCATGTCATCCTGCGCTTTGGGAGAGTGTTCCCCGGATCCTTCATCCATGGCTTCTCCCTCCTCTGCAGCTCTGGAGTTGTACTCCTCTTCATATTCCGCGGAGAACTTTCGGAAATCTGCCGACGTCATGGATTCATCCGAGGATGCGGGAACGTCGGCGTTTGTTCCAATTGCCTCTAGCACCGAGTCGGTGTTTTCTCCAGCATCGGCAGAGCCGGATCCGGATCCAACATATCCGACGAAGTGCGATGCATACTTCCTGAGGTACCTGCGGCTTTCGCGATTAGCTATATCGAAACTTTTAATGGTTTCGAGGATTGCATCTGCGCTAGCGCCTTGCAGTATCATACATCTTAGTGTGTACCTGAGGAAAGGCCTGTCTGTCCCGGCATCGTCAGAGCCGGAATCAGTGTCGTTGATATGCTCCTCCTGGGTTTCGACTTCCACGGGTGGGTCGATCTGGGATCCTGGAGATCCACTCCAGATTCGACTTGGACCGTGAGGTCTTCTTCAGGCTCGGATTTCTCCACTATCTCCGCTATTGGTGCGGGCTGGGTGGGATTAGGGTTTTCTGAGATCCGGAACTCTGCCGCCTCCGCGGACAAAGGGGACCCAGAAGATTCTTCTGCCTCTATCATCACCGCTGGGGTGGGTTGGGCAGGTTCAGCGAAACCGATGTAAACATCGATCTCACCAAAAGACATGATAGTATAGGCAGTCAGGGCCTCTCTAGCCGGAATCCAAGTCTCTTCGAGAACGATGAGAGGGATGTCGCTGGCGTAGAGGATGCGACTGACAGCGATGGTCTCGTCGATTCCGATTCATGCAGATTCCGCTCGGAACACAGATCCAAAGCTCACTTGCCCCACGGTGGGCGCCAACTGTCGTCGGATTGAGGACAAGTACGCCATGAGGGGGTCCTCGAGGCGTGCGGAAGAGAGGGGTGTGAGACACCTGTGTTCCGGGATGGTGAGCACACAAGTTTACCCAGGTTCGAATCCGCCGGCTTTGGACGGACCCTACTCCTGCTAGCAATCCAGTAATACAGCAGAGCCGGAATATGGATTACAAGGGTATCACCTGTGCGAGTTGAGATTGTAGACTATTGAGGTTATGCCCTAAAGGCTCTCTCTAGGACGGCTTATATAGATATCCGGCCTAGGGTTTATAGGAGAGATCAATCCGGCTACGACTAAGAGTTGGTTACAGAGTACATCTTGAACTACAAGTAACATTATGGGCCTAAGTCGGTAAGTCTTTTGGGCCTTCCCGTAGCCGGATTGGACTCCGTCTTCTCTCTCTAACTCGGCCGCCCGTGAAGCAAAGCGCTAACCCGAAGTGGGCCACCCTGGTCAGTGAGGAACTGTGAGGATACCCGGAAAGTATATCCCCAACAGTCTGTTCTTTTCATAAACCACACATGGATACACCGGTGTCATTGCATGTGTGTTCTTTTCATGAACGACAACTAAAGTCATTGCACGTGTGTTCTTCTAAACAAACCACATAAGGATCCACCAGTGTCATTGCATGTTTGTTCTTCTCATGAACCACATAAGGATCCACCAGTGTGATTGCATGTCTGTTCTTCTAAACAAACCACACATGGATCCACCAGTGTCATTGCATGTATGTTCTTCTCATGAACCACAGCCAGAGTCATTGCATGTATGTTCTTCTCACAAACCACATAAGGATCCACCAGTGTCATTGCATGTGTGTTCTTCTAAACAAACCACATAAGGATCCACCAGTGTCATTGCATGTATGTTCTTTTCATGAACCACATCCAGTGTCATTGCGTGTGTGTTCTTCTAAACAAACCACATAAGGATCCACCAGTGTCATTGCATGTCTGTTCTTTTCATGAACCACACCCAGTGTCATTGCATGTGTGTTCTTCTAAACAAACCACACATGGATCCACCTAGTGTGATTGCATGTATGTTCTTTTCATGAACCACAGCTAGAGTCATTGCATGTCAGTTCTTCTCATGAACCAAGCATGGATCCACCAGTGTCATTGCATGTA
Source organism: Avena eriantha (assembly GCA_910589775.1). Taxonomy (NCBI): domain Eukaryota; kingdom Viridiplantae; phylum Streptophyta; class Magnoliopsida; order Poales; family Poaceae; genus Avena; species Avena eriantha. The sequence continues at coordinate 32,438 of CAJUXJ010001237.1, forward strand.
TGTTCTTCTCATGAACCACACATGGATCCACCAGTGTCATTGCATGTCTATTCTTTTCATGAACCACACCGAGTGTCATTACATGTATGTTCCTCTAAAGAAACCACATAAGGATCCACCAGTGTCATTGCATGTCTATTCTTTTCATGAACCACACATGGATCCACCAGTGTCATTGCATGTGTGTTCTTTTCATGAACCACACCTAGAGTCATTGCATTTGTGTTCTTCTAAACAAACCACACATGGATCCACCTAGTGTGATTGCATGTCTGTTCTTTTCACAAACCACACATGGATACACCAGTGTCATTGCATGTGTGTTCTTTTCATGAACCACAGCTAGAGTCATTGCATGTGTGTTCTTCTAAACAAACCACATAAGGGTCCACCAGTGTCATTGCATATCTGTTCTTCTCATGAACCACATAAGGATCCACTCGTGTCATTGCATGTCCGTTCTTTTCACAAACCACACATGGATCCACCAGTATCATTCCATGTCTGTTCTTTTCATGAACCACATAAGGATCCACCAGTGTCATTGCATGTGTGTTCTTTTCATGAATCACACATGGATCCACCAGTTTCATTGCATGTCTATTCTTTTCATGAACCACAAATGGATCCACCAATATCATTGCATGTGTCATTGCATGTGTGTTCTTTTCATGAACCATAGCTAGAGTCATTGCATGTGCGTTCTTCTAAACAAACCACACATGGATGCACCTAGTGTGATTGCATGTCTGTTCTTGTCACAAACCACACATGGATCCACCAGTGCCATTCCATTTATGTTATTTTCATGAACCACAGTTAGAGTCATTGCATGTCTGTTCTTTCCACAAACCACACATGGATCCACCTAGTGTGATTGCATGTCTGTTCTTTTCACAAACCACACATGGATCCACCAATGTCATTGCATGTTTGTTCTTCTGATGAACCACAGCCAGAGTCACTGCATGTCTATTATTCTCACAAACCACATAAGGATCCATTGCATGTGTGTTCTTCTAAACAAACCACATAAGGATCCACCAGTGTCATTGCATGTCTGTTCTTTTCATGAACCACACCCAGTGTCATGGCATGTGTGTTATTCTAAACAAACCACATAAGGATCCACCATTGTTATTGCATGTCTGTTCTTCTCATGAACCACATAAGGATCCACCCATGTCATTGCATGTCCGTTCTTTTCACAAAGCACACATGGATCCACAAGTGTCATTCCATGTCTGTTCTTTTCATGAACCACATAAGGATCCACCAGTGTCATTGCATGTGTGTTCTTTTCATGAACCACACATGGATCCACCAGTGTCATTACATGTCTGTTCTTTTCATGAACCACACATGGATCCACCAGTGTCATTGCATGTGTGTTCTTTTCATGAACCACACCTAGAGTCATTGCATGTGTGTTCTTCGAAACAAACCACACATGGATCCACCTAGTGTGATTGCGTGTCTATTCTTTTCACAAACCACACATGGATCCACCAGTGTCATTGCATTTGTGTTCTTTTCATGAACCACATCTAGAGTCATTGCATGTCTGTTCTTTCCACAAACCACACATGGATCCACCTAGTGTGATTGCATGTTTGTTCTTTTCACAAACCACACATGGATCCACCAGTGTCATTGCATGTGTGTTCTTCTAATGATCCATAGCCAGAGTCATTGCAGGTATGTTCTTCTCACAAACCACATAAGGATCCACCAGTGTCATTGCATGTGTGTTCTTTTAAACAAACCACATAAGGATCCACAAGTGTCATTGCATGTCTGTTCTTTTCATGAACCACACCCAGTGCCATGGCATGTGTGTTCTTCTAAACAAACCACATAAGGATCCACTAGTTTCATTGCATGTCTGTTCATTTCATGAACCACACCCAGTGTCACTGCATGTGTGTTCTTCTAAACAAACCACATAAGGATCCACTAGTGTCATTGCATGTATGTTCCTCTAAACAAACCACACATTGATCCACCTAGTTTCATTGGATGTCAGTTCATTTCACAATCCACACATGGATCCACTAGTGTCATTGCATGTTTGTTCTTTTCATGAACCAAAGCTAGAGTCATTGCATGTGTGTTCTTCTAAAAAAACCACATAAGGATCCACCAGTGTCATTGCATGTGTGTTCTTCTCATGATCCACACCCATTGTCATTACATGTGTGTTCTTCTAAACAAACAACATAAGGATCCACCAGTCTCATTGCATGTCTTTTGTTTTCATGAACCACAACTCGAGTCATTGCATGTGTGCTCTTCTAAACAAACTACACATGGATCCACCTAGTGTGATTGCATGTGTGTTCTTTTCACAAACCACACATGGATCCACCAGTGTCATTGCATGTGTGTTCTTTTCATGATCCACACCCATTGTCATTACATGTGTGTTCTTCTAAACAAACCACATAAGGATCCACCAGTCTCATTGCATGTCTTTTGTTTTCATGAACCACAACTCGAGTCATTGCATGTGTGCTCTTCTAAACAAACTACACATGGATCCACCTAGTGTGATTGCATGTCTGTTCTTTTCACAAACCACACATGGATACACCTGTGTCATTGCATGTGTGTTCTTTTCATGAACCACAGCTAGACTCATTGCATGTGTGTTGTTCTCATGATCCACACCCATTGTCATTGCATGTGTGTTCTTCTAAACAAACCACATAAGGATCCACCAGTGTCATTGCATGTCTGTTCTTTTCATGAACCACAACTAGAGTCATTGCATGTGTGTTCTTCTAAACAAACTACACATGGATCCACCTAGTGTGATTGCATGTCTGTTCTTTTCACAAACCACACATGGATACACCTGTGTCATTGCATGTGTGTTCTTTTCATGAACCACACCTAGAGTCATTGCATGTGTGTTCTTCTAAACAAACCACTCATGGATCCACCTAGTGTGATTGCATGCCTGTTCTTTTCATGAACCACACCCAGTGTCATTGCATGTGTGTTCTTCTAAACAATCCACATAAGGATACACTAGTGTCATTGCATGTCTGTTCTTTTCATTAACTACATAAGGATCCACTAGTGTCATTGCATGTCTGTTCTTTTCATGAACCACACATGGATCCACCAGTGTCATTGCATGTCTGTTCTTTTCATGAACCACACCTAGTGTCATTGCATGTGTGTTCTTCTAAACAATCCACATAAGGATCCACTAGTGTCATTGCATGTCTGTTCTTTTCATTAACTACATAAGGATCCACTAGTGTCATTGCATGTCTGTTCTTTTCATGAACCACACATGGATCCACCAGTGTCATTGCATGTCTATTCTTTTCATGAATAACAGCTTGAGTCATTTCATGCCTATACTTCGACAAACCACATATGGATCCACCAGTGTCATTGCATGTCTCTTCTTTTCATGAACCATAGCTAGAGTCATTGCATGTCAGTTTTTTTATGAACCACACATGGATCCACTAGTTTCATTGCATGTTTGTTCTTCTCATGAACCACACATGGATCCACCAATGTCATTGCATGTCTGTTCTTTTCATGAACCACACCCAGTGTCATTGCATGTCTGTTATTCTAAACAAACCACATAAGGATCTACCAGTGTCAATGCATGTCTGTCCTTTTCATGAACCACACATGGATCCACTAGTGTCGTTGCATGTGTGTTCTTTTCATGAACCACACCTAGAGTCATTGCATGTGTGTTCTTCTAAACAAACCACACATGGATCAACCTAGTGTGATTGCATGTATGTTCTTTTCATAAACCACACATGGATACACCGGTGTCATTGCATGTGTTTTCTTTTCATGAAAGACAGCTAGAGTCATTGCATGTGTGTTCTTCTAAATAAACCACATAAGAATCCACCAGGGTCATTGCATGTTTGTTCTTCTAAAAAAACCACATAAGGATCCACTTGTGTCATTGCATGTCTGTTCTTTTCATGAACCACACCTAGTGTCATTGCATGTGTGTTCTCGTAAACAAACCACATAAGGATCCACCAGTATCATTGCATGTCTGTTCCTTTCATGAACCACACCCAGTGTCATTGCATGTGTGTTCTTCTAAATAAACCACATAAGGATCCACCAGTGTCATTGCGTGTCTGTTCCTCTAAACAAACCACACATGGATCCACCTAGTGTCATTGCATATCAGTTCTTTTCACAAACCACACATGGATCCACTAGTGTCATTGCATGTGTGTTCTTCTAAACAAACCACATAAGGATCCACCAGTGTCATTGGATGTCTGTTCTTTTCATGAACCACACCTAGTGTCATTGCATGTGTGTTCTTCTAAACAAACCACATAAGGATCCACCAGTGTCATGGCATGTCTGTTCTTTTCATGAACCACACCCAGTGTCATTGCATGTGTATTCTTCTAGACAAACCACATAAGGATCCACAAGTGTCATTGGATGTGTGTTCTTCTCATGAACCACACATGGATCCTCTAGTTTCATTGTATGTCTGTTCTTTTCATGAACCACACCCAGTGTCTTTGCATGTCTGTTCCTCTAAACAAATGACATATGGATCCACCAGTGTCATTGCATGTATGTTCTTTTCATGAACCACAAATGGATCTACCAGTGTCATTGCATGTGTGTTCTTTTCATGAACCACATCTAGAGTCATTGCATGTGTGTTCTTGTAAACAAATCACAAATGGATACACGAGTGTCATTGCATGTGTGTTCTTTTCATGAACCACAACTAGAGTCATTGCATGTGTGTTCTTCTAAACAAACCACACATGGATCCACCTACTGTGATTGCACGTCTTTTCTTTTCATGAACCACACCCAGTGTCATTACATGTGTGTTCTTCTAAACAAACCACATAAGGATCCACCAGTGTCATTGGATGTCTATTCTTTTCGTGAACCACATAAGGATCCACCAGTGTCATTGCTGGTCTGTTCTATTCATGAACCACACATGGATCCACCAGTGTCATTGCATGTGTGTTCTTTTCATGAATCACAGCTAGATTAATTGCATGTCTATTACTTCCACAAACCACATATGGATCCACCAGTGGCATTGCATGTCTGTTCTTTTCATGAACCACAGCTACAGTCATTGCATGTCAGTTATTTTCATGAACCACACATGGATCCACCAGTGTCAGTGCATGTCTGTTCTTCTCATGAACCACACATGGATCCTCCAGTGTCATTGCATGTCTGTTCTTTTCATGAACCACACCTAGTTTCATTTCACGTATGTTCCTCTAAACAAACCACATAAGGATCCACCATCGTCATTGCATGTCTGTTCTTTTCAAGAACCACACATGGGTCCACCAGTGTCATTGCATGTGTGTTCTTTCAAGAACCACAACTAGAGTCATTGCATGTGTATTGTTCTAAACAAACCACACATGGATCCACCTAGTGTGATTGCATGTATCTTCTTTTCATAAACTACACATGGATACACCGGTGTCATTACATGTGTGTTCCTTTCATGAACGATAGCTAGAGTCATTGCATGTGTGTTTTTCTAAACAAACCACATAAGGATCCACCAATGTCATTGCATGTTTGTTCTTCTAAACAAACCACATAAGGATCCACCAGTGTCATTGCATGTCTGTTCTTTTCATGAACCACACCCAGTGTCACTGCATGTGTGTTCTCCTAAACAAACCACATAAGGATCCACCAGTGTCATTGCATGTCTGTTCTTTTCATGAATCACACCTAGTGTAATTGCATGTGTGTTCTTCTAAACAGACCACATAAGGATCCACCAGTGTCATTGCATGTCTGTTCCACTAAACAAACCACACATGGATCCACCTAGTGTCATTGCATGTCAGTTCTTTTCAGAAACCACACATGGATCCACCAGTGTCATTGCATGTGTGTTCTTCTCATGAAACACAGCTAGAGTCATTGCATGTGTGTTCTTCTAAACAAACCACATAAGGATCCATTAGTGTCATTGCATGTGTGTTCTTCTCATGATCCAGACCTAGTGCCATTGCATGTGTGTTCTTCTAAACAAAACACATAAGGATCCACCAGTGTCATTGCATGTGTGTTCTTTTCATGAACCACAACTCGAGTCATTGTATGTGTGTTCTTCTAAACAAACCACATAAGGATCCACCAGTGTCATTTCATGTCTGTTCTTTTCATGAACCACACCCAGTGTCATTGCATGTGTGTTCTTCTAGACAAACCACATAAGGATCCACAAGTGTCATTGGATGTGTGTTCTTCTCATGAACCACACATGGATCCTCTAGTGTCAATGCATGTCTGTTCTTTTCATGAACCACACCCAGTGTCATTGCATGTCTGTTCCTCTAAACAAATGACATATGGATCCACCAGTCTCATTGCATGTATGTTCTTTTCATGAACCACACATGGATCTACCAGTGTCATTGCATGTGTGTTCTTTTCATGAACCACAGCTAGAGTCATTGCATGTGTGTTCTTCTAAACAAACCACACATGGATGCACCTAGTGTGATTGCGTGTCTATTCTTTTCACAAACCACACATGGATCCACAAGTGTCATTCCATGTCTGTTCTTTTCATGAACCACATAAGGATCCACCAGTGTCATTGCATGTGTGTTCTTTTCATGAACCACACATGGATCCACCAGTGTCATTACATGTGTGTTCTTTTCATGAACCACACATGGATCCACCAGTGTCATTGCATGTGTGTTCTTTTCATGAACCACACCTAGAGTCATTGCATGTGTGTTCTTCGAAACAAACCACACATGGATCCACCTAGTGTGATTGCGTGTCTATTCTTTTCACAAACCACACATGGATCCACCAGTGTCATTGCATTTGTGTTCTTTTCATGAACCACATCTAGAGTCATTGCATGTCTGTTCTTTCCACAAACCACACATGGATCCACCTAGTGTGATTGCATGTCTGTTCTTTTCACAAACCACACATGGATCCACCAGTGTCATTGCATGTGTGTTCTTATAATGATCCATAGCCAGAGTCATTGCAGGTATGTTCTTCTCACAAACCACATAAGGATCCACCAGTGTCATTGCATGTGTGTTCTTCTAAACAAACCACATAAGGATCCACAAGTGTCATTGCATGTCTGTTCTTTTCATGAACCACACCCAGTGCCATGGCATGTGTGTTCTTCTAAACAAACCACATAAGGATCCACTAGTTTCATTGCATGTCTGTTCATTTCATGAACCACACCCAGTGTCACTGCATGTGTGTTCTTCTAAACAAACCACATAAGGATCCACTAGTGTCATTGCATGTATGTTCCTCTAAACAAACCACACATTGATCCACCTAGTTTCATTGGATGTCAGTTCATTTCACAATCCACACATGGATCCACTAGTGTCATTGCATGTTTGTTCTTTTCATGAACCAAAGCTAGAGTCATTGCATGTGTGTTCTTCTAAACAAACCACATAAGGATCCACCAGTGTCATTGCATGTGTGTTCTTCTCATGATCCACACCCATTGTCATTACATGTGTGTTCTTCTAAACAAACCACATAAGGATCCACCAGTCTCATTGCATGTCTGTTGTTTTCATGAACCACAACTCGAGTCATTGCATGTGTGCTCTTCTAAACAAACTACACATGGATCCACCTAGTGTGATTGCATGTCTGTTCTTTTCACAAACCACACATGGATACACCTGTGTCATTGCATGTGTGTTCTTTTCATGAACCACAGCTAGACTCATTGCATGTGTGTTGTTCTCATGATCCACACCCATTGTCATTGCATGTGTGTTCTTCTAAACAAACCACATAAGGATCCACCAGTGTCATTGCATGTCTGTTCTTTTCATGAACCACAACTAGAGTCATTGCATGTGTGTTCTTCTAAACAAACTACACGTGGATCCACCTAGTGTGATTGCATGTCTGTTCTTTTCACAAACCACACATGGATACACCTGTGTCATTGCATGTGTGTTCTTTTCATGAACCACACCTAGATTCATTGCATGTGTGTTCTTCTAAACAAACCACTCATGGATCCACCTAGTGTGATTGCATGTATGTTCTTTTCATGAACCACACCCAGTGTCATTGCATGTGTGTTCTTCTAAACAATCCACATAAGGATCCACTAGTGTCATTGCATGTCTGTTCTTTTCATTAACTACATAAGGATCCACTAGTGTCATTGCATGTCTGTTCTTTTCATGAACCACACATGGATCCACCAGTGTCATTGCATGTCTGTTCTTTTCATGAACCACACCCAGTGTCATTGCATGTGTGTTCTTCTAAACAATCCACATAAGGATCCACTAGTGTCATTGCATGTCTGTTCTTTTCATTAACTACATAAGGATCCACTAGTGTCATTGCATGTCTGTTCTTTTCATGAACCACACATGGATCCACCAGTGTCATTGCATGTCTATTCTTTTCATGAATAACAGCTTGAGTCATTTCATGCCTATACTTCGACAAACCACATATGGATCCACCAGTGTCATTGCATGTCTCTTCTTTTCATGAACCATAGCTAGAGTCATTGCATGTCAGTTTTTTTATGAACCACACATGGATCCACTAGTTTCATTGCATGTTTGTTCTTCTCATGAACCACACATGGATCCACCAATGTCATTGCATGTCTGTTCTTTTCATGAACCACACCCAGTGTCATTGCATGTCTGTTATTCTAAACAAACCACATAAGGATCTACCAGTGTCAATGCATGTCTGTTCTTTTCATGAACCACACATGGATCCACTAGTGTCGTTGCATGTGTGTTCTTTTCATGAACTACACCTAGAGTCATTGCATGTGTGTTCTTCTAAACAAACCACACATGGATCAACCTAGTGTGATTGCATGTATGTTCTTTTCATAAACCACACATGGATACACCGGTGTCATTGCATGTGTTTTCTTTTCATGAAAGACAGCTAGAGTCATTGCATGTGTGTTCTTCTAAATAAACCACATAAGAATCCACCAGGGTCATTGCATGTTTGTTCTTCTAAAAAAACCACATAAGGATCCACTTGTGTCATTGCATGTCTGTTCTTTTCATGAACCACACCTAGTGTCATTGCATGTGTGTTCTCGTAAACAAACCACATAAGGATCCACCAGTATCATTGCATGTCTGTTCCTTTCATGAACCACACCCAGTGTCATTGCATGTGTGTTCTTCTAAATAAACCACATAAGGATCCACCAGTGTCATTGCGTGTCTGTTCCTCTAAACAAACCACACATGGATCCACCTAGTGTCATTGCATATCAGTTCTTTTCACAAACCACACATGGATCCACTAGTGTCATTGCATGTGTGTTCTTCTAAACAAACCACATTAGGATCCACCAGTGTCATTGGATGTCTGTTCTTTTCATGAACCACACCTAGTGTCATTGCATGTGTGTTCTTCTAAACAAACCACATAAGGATCCACCAGTGTCATGGCATGTCTGTTCTTTTCATGAACCACACCCAGTGTCATTGCATGTGTATTCTTCTAGACAAACCACATAAGGATCCACAAGTGTCATTGGATGTGTGTTCTTCTCATGAACCACACATGGATCCTCTAGTTTCATTGTATGTCTGTTCTTTTCATGAACCACACCCAGTGTCTTTGCATGTCTGTTCCTCTAAACAAATGACATATGGATCCACCAGTGTCATTGCATGTATGTTCTTTTCATGAACCACAAATGGATCTACCAGTGTCATTGCATGTGTGTTCTTTTCATGAACCACATCTAGAGTCATTGCATGTGTGTTCTTGTAAACAAATCACAAATGGATACACGAGTGTCATTGCATGTGTGTTCTTTTCATGAACCACAACTAGAGTCATTGCATGTGTGTTCTTCTAAACAAACCACACATGGATCCACCTACTGTGATTGCACGTCTTTTCTTTTCATGAACCACACCCAGTGTCATTACATGTGTGTTCTTCTAAACAAACCACATAAGGATCCAACAGTGTCATTGGATGTCTATTCTTTTCGTGAACCACATAAGGATCCACCAGTGTCATTGCTTGTCTGTTCTATTCATGAACCACACATGGATCCACCAGTGTCATTGCATGTGTGTTCTTTTCATGAATCACAGCTAGATTAATTGCATGTCTATTACTTCCACAAACCACATATGGATCCACCAGTGGCATTGCATGTCTGTTCTTTTCATGAACCACAGCTACAGTCATTGCATGTCAGTTATTTTCATGAACCACACATGGATCCACCAGTGTCAGTGCATGTCTGTTCTTCTCATGAACCACACATGGATCCTCCAGTGTCATTGCATGTCTGTTCTTTTCATGAACCACACCTAGTTTCATTTCATGTATGTTCCTCTAAACAAACCACATAAGGATCCACCATCATCATTGCATGTCTGTTCTTTTCAAGAACCACACATGGGTCCACCAGTGTCATTGCATGTGTGTTCTTTTCAAGAACCACAACTAGAGTCATTGCATGTGTATTGTTCTAAACAAACCACACATGGATCCACCTAGTGTGATTGCATGTATCTTCTTTTCATAAACTACACATGGATACACCGGTGTCATTACATGTGTGTTCCTTTCATGAACGATAGCTAGAGTCATTGCATGTGTGTTTTTCTAAACAAACCACATAAGGATCCACCAATGTCATTGCATGTTTGTTCTTCTAAACAAACCACATAAGGATCCACCAGTGTCATTGCATGTCTGTTCTTTTCATGAACCACACCAAGTGTCACTGCATGTGTGTTCTCCTAAACAAACCACATAAGGATCCACCAGTGTCATTGCATGTCTGTTCTTTTCATGAATCACACCTAGTGTTATTGCATGTGTGTTCTTCTAAACAGACCACATAAGGATCCACCAGTGTCATTGCATGTCTGTTCCACTAAACAAACCACACATGGATCCACCTAGTGTCATTGCATGTCAGTTCTTTTCAGAAACCACACATGGATCCACCAGTGTCATTGCATGTGTGTTCTTCTCATGAAACACAGCTAGAGTCATTGCATGTGTGTTCTTCTAAACAAACCACATAAGGATCCATTAGTGTCATTGCATGTGTGTTCTTCTCATGATCCAGACCCAGTGCCATTGCATGTGTGTTCTTCTAAACAAAACACATAAGGATCCACCAGTGTCATTGCATGTGTGTTCTTTTCATGAACCACAACTAGAGTCATTGTATGTGTGTTCTTCTAAACAAACCACATAAGGATCCACCAGTGTCATTTCATGTCTGTTCTTTTCATGAACCACACCCAGTGTCATTGCATGTGTGTTCTTCTAGACAAACCACATAAGGATCCACAAGTGTCATTGGATGTGTGTTCTTCTCATGAACCACACATGGATCCTCTAGTGTCAATGCATGTCTGTTCTTTTCATGAACCACACCCAGTGTCATTGCATGTCTGTTCCTCTAAACAAATGACATATGGATCCACCAGTCTCATTGCATGTATGTTCTTTTCATGAACCACACATGGATCTACCAGTGTCATTGCATGTGTGTTCTTTTCATGAACCACAGCTAGAGTCATTGCATGTGTGTTCTTCTAAACAAACCACATAAGGATCCACTAGTGGCATTGCATGTGTGTTCTTCTCATGATCTAGACCCAGTGCCATTGCATGTGTGTTCTTCTAAACAAAACACATAAGGATCCACCAGTGTCATTGCATGTGTGTTCTTTTCATGAACCACAGCTAGAGTCATTGTATGTGTGTTCTTCTGAACAAACCACATAAGGATCCACCGGTGTCATTGCATGTCTGTTCTTTTCATGAACCACACCAGGATCCACCAGTGTCATTGCTTGTCTGTTCTTTTCATGAACCACACATGGATCCACCAGTGTCATTGCATGTCTGTTCTCTTCATGAATCACAGCTAGAGTAATTGCATGTCTGTTACTTCCACAAACCACATATGGATCCACCAGTGTCATTGCATGTCTATTCTTTTCATGAACCACAGCTAGAGTCATTGCATGTCAGTCCTTTTCATGAACCACACATGGATCCACCTAGTGTGATTGCATGTCTGTTCTTTTCATAAACCACACATGGATACACTGGTGTCATTGCATGTGTGTTCTTTTCATGAACGACAACTAGAGTGATTGCATGTGTATTCTTCTAAACAAACCACATAAGGACCACTAGTGTCATTGCATGTTTGTTCTTCTCATGAACCACATAAGGATCCACCTGTGTGATTGCATGTCTGTTCTTTTCACAAACCACACATGGATCCACCAGTGTCATTGCATCTCTGTTCGTCTCATGAACCACAGCTAGAGTCATTGCATGTTAGTTCTTTTCATGAACCACACATGGATCCACCAGTGTCATTGCATGTCTATTCTTCTGATGAACCACACATGGATCCACCAGTGTCATTGCATGTCTGTCCTTGTCGTTGTATTGGGAATGGCAGTACCTGAGAAGGTTAGATAGATGTGTGGGGACTAGCAGGGAAGCTATCGACGGTGTCCGTAGGCGGGATTGGATACAAGCAAGCGTAGCTGGACGCAGAAAGTACCCAGGTTTGGAGCCCTCATGGTGAGGTAAAACTCCTACTCCTGCCGATCTGACTACGAGCGATATAAGAGCTACAAGTGCTCCTCGAGATGTATTCTCTAGCTACTTCCTTAAATGCAATGATACCAACCCTTTCTACTGAGGCCTTGCCTCTCCTTATATAGGCAGAGAGTCAACGGTCTCACTGGCCAGTCCGAGCGGTGGCCCCCATGAGTGGGTCCCAGCCGACTGGTCATCTACAGTATCCGGTACAACCATGTCCCATCAGAGTACCAGCGGTATGGCTGTCGTGGGTACAGTGGACGCCGTGTGAGTCTTGTCGTCATCCCCACAAAGTCTTCGGTATGGCCGAGTAGTTGCCAGTCTTGTCGTCGTACAGGGCGTACCACGCACTGTTCCCCGTCGCCCTGTCTCCTTGATTGGTTCCGGCTACGATGCTATAGCCGGCTGCTTCTCGCTGCTCCGGCTACCTCTTAGTAGCCGGCTTGACTTGCCCTACCCGGCTGCGCTTGACTAGCCGGACGCGATCCAACCGCCATACTTCTTGTCCGGTTGAGGTATCCGGAGGTCATCCCCCAACACTAGCCCCCGAGCGCGTGTGGAATTCGCCCTTAGGTGAAATTGGCGCGCGCTCCTTCTTCGTTTTGAATTTTTGGCCGGCTACGCCTGGCGGTTGCGCTACCCGTGACGTCAGTGCTGATGCTAGCCACGCGCGCACGCGCCATCATTGCTCTGCGGCGGGCAGTGGAACGTCCCGTCGCATGTCGCCCCGGGAAACTGCCACCTGACGCTTCGGTTCTCGCTCCGGGATCTTCTGCGCACCCCGCGTCTACACACGGGATCTGGGGCGGCTGTTGGGGTGGGGATCGCCTCGATGGATGCCGCGTGGCGTCGCGGACGGTTGCCCTTCTGGGCCTTTAAAGGGGCGCCTAGGGAGGGCAGTTCCTCTCCTTCGCTTCCCCCGCTCCTAGTTGCCTTCCTTTCTCCTCTGCGCTCCTACCTTCCGCACCTCGTCGTCGTTGCTGCTGTAGCCCGTCGCACCGCCCGTTTGTCATCGTCGGCGGTACGGGCCACCGCCACTCATTCGTCGCCGCATCTCCCAGTGAGCCGGAAATGGCTGCCGAGTGTGGAGCCTGGTGTGGCTCCTCCATCACGGGGGACCATATCCAGAAGTATCACGCCACCCGTATCCTGCCGTCAGAGGGGGAAGTGGAGGTGTGGCTCGCGCCGGCGTGGGAGGTGTCGCCGCATCCGGCAGAGGGAGAACGGGTGATCTTCCTCTCACACCTGGCGTGCGGATTCGCGTGCCGGTGCACCTGTTCTTCCTCACCTTCCTCACCTTTTTCGACCTCCGCCTCCACCATCTCGGCGCCAACGCAATCGGCACGCTGGCGCACTTCATCGCGTTCTGCGAGAGCTACCTCGGGATCTAGCCGGATCTCGGGCTCTTCTGGCGGCTCCTCCGAGTCTGGCCGCAGGTCCAGTTCACGAAGGGGCCGCTGGTCGTCTGCGGCGGCGCCACCATCTACTCCCGTGCGCAGACCGGCTACCCGAAGTTCCGGCTGCACGACACGGTACGACTGTGGCAGCAGTCGTACTTCTATTTCTGGAACCTTACCAACGTGGACCGGATCAACCTTCCAGCATTCCAGGACGTGGAGTCCTGCCGGCAGCACTAGGACTTGAAGATCTACAGTGAGAAGGCGGAGTCGGGCGAGATGCTGAAACGCATGCGCACCCTCGTCACTGTCGGTCTAACTGGCTTGGACATCACCCTTAGTTGGATGTCTAGGCTGATGATGTTGCAGCAGCGGCGAGCGCACAAGATGTGCTTCTACTCCTGCCGGCTGGACCCGACCCGGCTGTCTCGCCACGACCCCCGCTACCACAACTTGAAGGAGTGGGTGTGGACCATCACCAAGGAGCGGCTGCCGGAAGGCTAGGCCTTCAGGCTGGCGCCTTACAGCCGCAACAATCGCGCGCCCCGGGTAAGTCCTTCTAGCTAGAATTTTCCTTTGTATATCTTGCCCTTCTTTTTTATTTTATCTGACTAATCTTCCGTATTCGGTAGATCTTCCCTTGCATCCTTCGTGAGGAGGGCGACGCTCCTCTTCAGACGTTCACGCCCGACTTGCCCGAGCCGCGCGCTCGGCGGTCTGGCGAGGAGTGGGACGGGGATGGGGACGCCTTCCCCAGCCGGAACGACGAGCCGGCCGCCGATGTTGATGAGGAGGAAGAGGTCACGCCGGCCCCTGATCCGGCACGATGCCTTGCGACGGACGGCGACTCTAGCCAGTCCGGCGTTGGCGGGAGTGGCTCCAGCCATTCTAGCGCCAGCCGGCCTGCCACGGAGGAGCCGGCCCCCAAGAGGAGCTGGACTGGCGCCCTTCCGCCGAGCCGCCTTGGCTGGAAGAAAGGGCTGCCCCTGGTGGTACAGGGGTACGTCTTTCTCCGGGTGCCTTTACCCTCTTCTGTTTCTTTTGTTTTCTTTTCTTTGCTTTTGGCTTATTTGTTTCTTTCTCTCTTTTCTTCCCTCCTGTTGCTTCAACACGTTGGTCTCCTTTGGGGCCGCGGGCCCGGCGCGGGTGCCGACTGGGTCGCCACCCCACGCGTCGGCCACGTCTGCCTCCACCCCTCCTTCCTCCGAGGCACCACCTCTGCTGCCGCCTCGAGTTGAACCGACTGCCTCAGCGAGAGCGGGGGGTCCCCAACCGACCATGGTGGTCTAGCTGGAAACGGTTGAGACTACCTCGCGGAGCAAGGATGGCTCCTCCGCGGGGACGCGGAGGCTGGCCACCGGCAAAGACCTCGTGGTTGTCGGCGACGACAACTCCGAGGACGAGCCGGGGGAGGAATGGAGGATGGCGGTTGTTGCGGCGAAGGAGTCTCTGGCCGCCAACGGCGTGGATGACGACACCTCCTCTGCAGCCTCGCTGACGGATCTCGCTGCCACTCTCGAGCTGGCGGTTAAGGGGATTCGGCTTCTCGAGGCCCCAACTGGCGGTTAAGGAGATCCGGCTGCTCGAGGCCGCAGCAGGCGGGAACCAGTCCTTGGATCAGAAGCTCGATGCTGCCGACGGGACCTCCCAGAGTAAGTTTGCTTCATCCGAAATCATTCTTTTTTTTACAATAGTCGGTTTTGTCGCAGCTATCCTTGTGTATGCTCAGCGTGAGATCGATCGCTTGAAGAAGGCGAATGACCGGCTGAGTAAGTCCAACTCCACGCTGCGGCTGCAGAACAAGGATTGGCATGCAAAGGTGGACGGTCTGGAGGCCACCGTCAAGGAGCGTGACGCCTCACCTGCCAGCCAGATCGATGCCTTCAACCTTCTCGAGGCCGAGAACAAGGACCAAGAGAAGGAAATCAAGCGGCTGGCGGCGAAGGAAAAGGCCTTGGTGGAGGAGCTGATGCAGGTCGGGCATACGGCTAAGGGTAAGTTCCCTTTTCTGTCTCCTTCCGTCTTTCCGGATCCGGTAGCCGGATCTAACTATCTTTTTTCTAATAGCATTTTATCCTGGCATAGACCTGCTGGCCTACAACCGGCTGCAGGAGAACTGGCCGGGAGCGCAGCCAACAGCCCAGGAGCTCGTTGTCCTTCTCGGCGAGGAAGATGCCAAGCTTCGTCAGGCAGTGCAGGCCATCTTCTCCTTTCTATGGCCGGATGCTCCAGTCCCTAAGACGATGGCGCAGCTAGCCGCGAAAGTGGGAGAGGTGCCGGTTGCGAGACTTGGCGGCGCAAGCCGGAGCTGAGATGGCCTTGGCCCTCATGCTCTCGTGGTACAAGGACGCCCGCGTCGAGAAGATCGACGGAGGTTTCCGCGTCGGCGCCAACCTTGTCGCCATTCGCTAGGCCCATCTGGAGCTTCGGGCCGCCGCCATCAAGATTGCTGACTATGTGGACCCCGACGAGGTGCTCAATGACTCGGAGTCCGTCGGCACTCCGGATGCGGAGGCCTCGACGCAGCCGGCTGGCGACGCCAGGACCGGATCAACCGCAGCGCCTCCTCCGCTGCCCAAGACTACTGCCAGCCAAGGTGCTCCGCACGGCAAGGGCTCCGCCGTTTAGCTATCACCCCGGGATGCCGGGTGTATTTGTTTATTCTGTCTTGTGTGAAACTTGTCTGCCTGTACCGGCTGCTTCTGGCGCCAGGTAAACTTATGGGAGCTTCGTCTCCCCTTTCCTTTTAATATCAATCTGGACAAATTTGGTTTGCTTTCAACTCGTGTTTTTTGCATGTACTTTCAATATTTTGTCGGCTGACTTTATCCGGCTGACTTCGCTCGGCTGAACGCCTTTAGCCGGGGGAACTGCAATTCTAGTGGGGGCACGTCAGCGCACCCACTGGGTGTAGCCCCCAAGATTCGGAGTAGCTGTCGTAGCCAGGTACTTCGAATATTCTTTCTTTTCTTAAGTCCTCTAGCTTCATCCGACTAGGCGCATCTTAGTCGGTTGCTTCCGCTGGCTGAACGCCTACAGCCGAGGGAACTAACATTCCAGTGGGGGCGCGCGAGCACACCCACTGGGTGTAACCCCCGAGATTCGGAGTAGCTGGCGTAGCCAGGTACTTTGAATCTTTTTCTTCTCTTGCTCCTGCTCTTGCCCTCACCTGGGCTCCAAATATCCAGCTAAACGCCCTTAGCCGGCCGGGAAACTACAAGATTCCACTGGGGGCGCGCGAGCGCACCCAGTGGGTGTAGCCCCCGAGATTCGGAGCGCTTGATGAAGGCAAGGACTTCGAATCTTCCTCTTCTTTTCTTCCTGAATTCCGACTCGAGGTAGTCGTACAAAAAAAAATGTGTACACATAGATGCTCACCCGTTAGTAGGTTAGTCTATTAAACTGTAGCCCAAAGGCGGATTTTTTTGAAAACTAGCTTGTGCCTTTCTGGACACTTAGTCATTTTCCCGTGTACTCTACTGTTTTCGCTGCGTCCTTGCCGGGCAGCCGGGTTGCAGTCTACAGTCGGAATCGAAGGGAGCTGGCAGTACATTGCGCATGGTACTAACGGCTTAGCATCCGGATTGTCTTAAGCTAGTTGCGAGGCCGGGACGCCCGATCTGTCGCATCTCCTCCCTGTTTGTCATGTGGGATGCCTCGGGCTTTTGCTCTTGCTAGACGGACAGCCGGGTTGCGGTCTGTAGCTAATACGAAGAGTGGGCCTCTGACATCGTCGCACACTACTCAGCCGGTTTGTTGACTTAGCAGGTCGGGCCAGCCAGCAAGCCCCCGGGTAGGGGTTGCCGGAGCCGGAAAATCTGAACCGGGAAACAAATGCATACACATTTCTAGCAAGGAGCCCCCGAGCATCTCGTAGGGGTCCGCATTTTCATTCATAGGGTTTGCGGGATACATACACTGTCTAGTGACTAGGTGTAAAACGGGCGCAGCATGGCCGCGTTCTAGGGACGCTCGGTCTCCTCGTCCAACTTGTCCATCTTGTTCTTGTGCATCGATGAGGTAGTAGGAGTCGTTGGGCAGCGCTCGGCTGACAATGAAGGGACCCTCCCAGGGTGGCGACAGCTTGTGCATGCCCTTCGTGTCCTGCACCAGCCGGAGGACCAGGTCGCCCTCACAGAACGCGACTCAGCGGATCCGGCCTGAATGGTAGCGGCATAGGCATTGCTGGTACAGGGCCGATCTGGATAATGCCAGCTCGCGGTCCTCCTCGAGGAGGTCCACTCCATCTTCCCGTCTTGGTTGACCTTTTCATCATAGAGAAGCTTGTGTGGAGAGTCAAACTCGATATCCGCAGAGAGGACGGCTTTCGATCCATAGACCAGGAATAACGGGGTGTAGCCGATTGATCTATTCGGCATGGTGCAGAGGCTCCATAGCACAGCCGGAAGCTCCTCGATCCAGCATCCGGGCGACCGCTCCAAAGGCTCGATGAGGCGTGGCTTGATGCCGGCTAGTACTAAGCCATTTGCCCTTTCGACTTCCTCGTTGGACTGCGGATGCGCGACGGAAGCAAGGTCCAGCCGGATGCCCTTGTTGCTGCAGAATCGGGCGAAGGCCCCCTTGGCGAAGTTCGTGCCATTGTCGGTGATGATGCTGTTGGGGTAGCCGAACCGGTTGATGATGTCGGTGAAGAAGGTGACGACTGTTGCCCCGTCCAGCTTCCGGATGGGCTTGGCCTCGATCCACTTTGTAAAATTGTCCATCGCCACCAGCAGATGGGTCATGCATTGCGTGCGCCCGCTTGAAGGGACCGACCATGTCGACGCCCCAAACAGCGAAAGGCCAGGTGATCGATATGGTCTTGAGCACCGAAGTCGGCATATGCTTGAGCTGCCCGAAGCGCTGACACCCATTGCATGCACGGACTAGCGGTTCGGCGTCCTCAAGGGCGGTGGGCCAATAGAAACCATGGCGAAACGCCTTGGTGACTATCGCCCTTGACGAAGCGTGGTGCCCGCACTTGCCCTAGTGGATGTCCTTGAGTAGCCGGTAGCCTGTGTCCACATCGACACACCTCTGGAAGATGCCGGATACGCTGCACTTGTACAGCTCTTTGTTGATGATGGTGTACGTGTGCGCGCAGCGTCGGATTTGCCTGGCCTCCACCTCGTCATCCGAAAGCTCCCCGTTGGCGATGTAGTTCATGAAGGGCTGTGCCCAGGATGGTATTTCCCGGATGACGAGGATGCTTCCGCTTTTCGGTTGATGGTCATCAGGGGGTCGTCCGGATGAGGTACCCAGGACGGCAGCCCCCGCGCCACTTGATGAGTCGGCAGCCCCCGGGTCGTGCGAGCCGGAGGGTACAGACTTGCTAGAGTTGGCACGGGATTTCTTATTTGGAGATTCTGCCGGCTCTATATTTGTCGCCTCGTCAACCGAAGCGCTCCCTGCCCATATGATGGAATCTGACTCGGGTGATGGGTTGATGGAGGGCTTGCGTAGGTGCTCCAAGGAGACCCTGGGTGGGATCGCCTGCCGGGTGGATCCAATTCGTGCGAGCGAATCGGCTGCCTCGTTGTTGGCGCGAGGGACGTGATGAAATTGACATCCGTCGAAGGAGGCGTTGAGCTTCTGTATGTGGAACCGATAGAGAGCCATGTTTGCATCGCGGACGTCCCACTCTCCGGATACTTGCTGCACCACCAGATCTGAATCGCCGAAGCAAAAGATCCAGTTGACACCAATCTCTCTGGCTAGCCAGAGGCCGTGTGCCAGTGCCTCGTATTCGGCTACGTTGTTGGAGGCCTTGAAGTGGATCTGTAGGACGTACTCCATCCGGTCTCCCTTGGGCGAGGTGAGCATGATGCCGGCTCCCAACCCCCGAGCATCTTCGATCCGTTGAAGTGCATCCTCCAATGGTCTGAATCCGGAACCGGTGGGAGGTACTGGGTCTCGCCTAGTCGACGAGGAAATCCGCCAGCGCCTGCGACTTGATCGTGAGCCGTGGTTCGTACTGGATGGAGTAGGCGGCGAGCTCGATGGCCCACTTGGCAACTCGGCCGGTGGCGTCCTTGTTGCCGATGATTTCCGAAAGGGGTGCAGTGCACACGACCTTAATCGGATGCTCTTGGAAGTAGTGCTTGAGCTTCTTGCATGCCAGGTACACGCCATAACACATCTTCTGGTAGTGGGGCTTGTTCTTCTTGGAGAGGGAGAGGACCTCGCTGAGGTAGTAGACGGGCCTTTGAACCGGCTGAACCTTGCCTTCCTCGGGGCGCTCCACCACCAGGATGACGCTGACGACCCAGCTGATGGCTGCTATATAGAGCAACATCGGCTCCTTGCTAGCCGGTGTGGCTAGAACCGGCGCTGTGGACAGCATGCACTTGAGGTCGTGAAATGCAGCGTCAACTTGCGAGGTCCAGGAGAATTTGTCCGTCTTGTTCATTAGCTGGTACAACGGGGGTGCCTTCTCCCCCAACCGGCTGACGAAACGGCTGAGGGATGCCAGGCATCCGGTGAACTTCTAGACTCCAAGCAGGCTCTTTGATGGCTGCATCCTCTCGATGGCCACGATCTTCTCCGGATTCACCTCGATCCCTCGTTGCGATACGAGGAAACCGAGTAGTTGGCCGGATGGGACTCCGAGGACGCATTTCTCTGGGTTCAGCTTCATCTGGTACTGCCGGAGGTTGCAAAATGTCTCTCCCAGATCTTCGAGGAGGGTGCGTTTCTCCTTGGTCTTGATGACCACATCATCCACATAGGCGTGCATGTTTCGGCCGATCTACGAGTGCAAGCACTTCTGCATGCAGTGTTGATAGGTAGCGCCTACATTATTCAGGCCGAAAGGCATGGTTACATAGCAGAAAGCCTCGTAGGGGGTGATAAATGATGTCCTAATCTGGTCAACCGGGTTTAACCGGATCTAATTGTAGCCGGAATAGAAATCTAAAAAAGACAACAAATCGCAGCCGGCCGTGGAATCGATGACTTGATCAATATGGGGCAATGCGAATGGATCTTTCGGGCACGCCTTGTTTAGGCTGGTGTAGTCGATACACATGCGCCAGGTCTTGTTCTTCTTCAACACCAGGACTTGGTTCGCCAGCCAGTCCGGGTGGTACACTTCCATAATGAACCCGGTTGCAAGGAGCCGGGTGATCTCGTCACCGATAATCTTCCTCTTCTCCTCTGCGAACCGGCGCAGAGGTTGCTTCACCGGCTTGGCATCGGCCGCCATGAATTGACTGCTCGGCGAACTCCCTCGGTACACCTGGCATGTCCTTGGGTGACCATGCAAACATGTCCTGATTCTCACGGAGGAAGTCGACGAGCGCACCTTCCTATTTGCTGTCCAAGTTGGCACCAATGGTGACGAACTTGGTCGGATCGGAAGGGTCAAGCAGGATCCTCTTCGTCTCCTTTGCTGGCTGGAAAGCTCCTTCTCTAGCCGGCTTGCTGCTAGCCAGTATGTCCTGCTAGGCCATGGCTACATTACGCATGATCACACGCTTCTCCTCGGCGATGATGAGGGCCTCTGCCAGTTTGGAACCGGCTCAGGCGCACTCCATTGACCGCCTGAAGCAGCCGGCGACGGTGATCACGCCGTTGGGTCCCGGCATCTTTGTCTTTAGGTACGTGTAGTGGGGGACGGCCATGAATTTGGCGAGGGCAGGGCGCCCGAGGAGAGCGTGGTAGGATCTCGTCAGGTTTACCACCTCGAACCAGATTAATTCGCGGCGGAAGTTCTCCTCGGTCCCGAAAATGATGTCCAGCTGGATTTTACCCAGTGGGGCGCAAGCCGGTCCTGGCAGTACACCGTGGAACATTGTGGTAGTCGGGCGCAGGTCGCATTCGCGAATGCCCAGCTTCTCCAGCTAAGATCGGTAGAGGAGGTTGAGGCTGCTGCCTCCATCGATGAGGACACGCGAGAAATGGCAGGTGCGCTCGTTGGAGATGATGAGGGGGTCGAGTACCATGGCGTAGCTCCCGGGAGTCGGCAGCTGCTCCGGCTGGTCTTCTCGGCTCCAGGTGATGGGGTTTTCCGACCAGTTTAGGTACTGGGGGACCGGAGAGACGATGGCGTTGACCTCCTTGGAGCGTCGCTTGTGGCTGTGCTTGTTGTCCGGCTCCGTCTCGAAGATGTGGTAGGCGGCGTGCGGCTGGGGGTAGCCGTTATTGTTGTTGCCGACATTGTCGCCGTTACCATCATTGCCGGCCCCCCTAGCCGGTGGTGGTGGTCCACTAGGAGGGGGCGGGCGAGACGTTGCTGGCTTCCCTGTTCTTTTAGCTGGCAAGTTCAGCTGCAGTTCCGGGTGGTGTGCATAGCTAGTTTGAAGGGACCGCTATGCCACTTGCACGGGCCGTCAAACATCTGGTCGAAGGTGAGCCGGGGCTTCTGCCTTCTCGTATCATTAGCCGGTGCGTCGGGCGCACCCTCCACAGCGTTGACCTGCCACGCGTGGTAGCGAGGCTTCTACTGTTTGGCTTGGCGATCCCCATGGAACCGGCTATTGTTGTCGTGGCGCTTGGAGGATCCATCTTCTCCAGCCGGATTGCTCGGACGATCGTGAGCCGGCTCCGTAGGAGTCGAACGCCCATTAGCATTTACTCGGAGGGGCTTCTTCATGGCGGCATCCGCCGTGGTGTACTGGTCTGCTACCGTCATGAGATCTGCCATGGTTTTCGGCTCGTCACACAGTAGCCGGTGGCGAAGCATGGTGCCTTCTCGGCATCCCTCGATGAAGACACTACAACAGATCCTAGAACCGGTGATGAATTGCCTGGTGAAAAAATTCAGAACCGTCACCGAAAGTAACGATAGGTGACGGATTAGTTTTGGGCGTCACGTACGCTTGATAATGCCTGACGGTCACGTTTCGCGTCACGGCAAACCGTCGCCCATTATCCTCACGACGGATTTTAGAGCGTCGTAGATTAAGCCGTCACCGATTGTTCGTGGGACCAACAAGTTAGCAATTGTGTTAAAAACGATAAAAGGGCAAAGATGGGTTTCGAACCGAGGACCTAGTACAAAGTAAAACGTTTCGTTACTGCTGGGCTACCGTTCGGTTTTTGAATTGTTTGATTGGCCTACCATTTTGTAAACTCTATGTGCAGTACGTGGCATGTACAAACACAAATCGTTATAGTTAGGACTTGTGCGATCTTCTAAACAGTTTTCTTCTCTGTTCTTGCGAACGAGCACCGTCAAGGGTATCCCTTGTCCAGGCGATCACGACATTCGCTGGCCCTTCATCTACAAGCCCTGGCGACTTGCGCCTACGCGATCACTACGATCGATCACGATCCCAGCTAGCGAGGCTTCGCGGCAGGCCGGCGCACGGCGATAGGAAGCACATGTGAGTTCCTTCTAGATCTGTTATGAAATTGATTTGGATTGGTGTTTATGTTACACATTGTGATTTATTTGGACTTTGGTAAACAATTTTCACATCAATTAGTACAAATTGAATGGCATCATGACTCAAGTGGAACACATTATATATATTTTTGTAGGCGATTGATCGACAGTGGATTACTCATGGGCGCAAGTTCACCCCTTTTTACATACAAGGTGTCCGCGAGTTTATGGAGTTTGCGCGCGCAAACTGCAACGAAGGTGCATCAATATTGTGGCCATGCCAAAAATGCCTTAATATTACGCAGCAGACTCAGGAAACTGTTGAGTATCACTTACACGTCAATGGTATGGCCGTTTCGTACACAAAGTGGAGTTGTCATGGAGAAGATGATGGTCCTGATGAAAACTATGATCATAGTTTGTATCAAAGTGATGACGATGATGATTATGATGATGGAAATGAGAATCATAATGATCATGTTCACAAGATGTTAGATGAGCTGCATGATTCTGGTGACAGAGGCCCAAGTGACACTAATTTCTATGCGAAACTCATCGAAGAAGCTAAGAAAGAGCTTCACGAGGGATGCACCACTGAGACGAGGTTGTCATTCATTATGAAGATGCTTTACGTGAAATCATACAACCGGGTCACAAATAGAGCTTTTGATCAATTTATGGCTGTCTTATGTGCTGCTTTGCCAAAAGTGAATTTTCCCAAGTCCTATGCTGAAGCTAAGAGTGTTCTTTCTGAGGTTGGGCTTGGTTATGACACAATTCATGTTTGCAAGTATGACTGTGCTCTGTTTTGGGGAGACCATGCCAAAAAAACTCATTGTCCCGAGTGTGGATTTTCAAGGTGGAAAGACCCAGAAGCAAAGAGAAAGATTCCCCACAAGGTGCTTTGATACTTTCCTATAATCCCAAGGTTACAGAGATTTTTTGTTTCCAAGGAAGCGTCGATGAACACCAAGTGGCACAAGGAGAAGAGGGTTGCACAACCGGGTATTTTGAGGCACCCAGCTGATGGTGAAGCATGGAAGCACTTTGACAAGGAGTTTGGATGGTTTGCTTCAGATGCCCGTAACATAAGGCTTGGTATTGCGACAGATGGATTCAACCCATACGGAAACATGAGTAGCTCATACAGTATGTGGCCAGTTTTTTTCATTCCATACAACTTCCCACCATGGATGTGCGTGGATCAATCCAACTTCATGATGTCATTGCTAATCCCTGGAAAAAATTCACTAGGAAAGGATTTTCATGTATTTATGCAGCCATTGATAAAAGATATGATGAATCTATGGAGTGGCGTGGGCACATATGATGCATGCACAGGTAGAGAATTTCCGTTGCATGCTGCGTTTCTTTGGTCGATTCATGACTATCATGGATATGCCACGATGTCTGGCCGTAGCACAAGAGGGTTTTTTGCATGTGCGCAGTGCGATAAGGATCCTTGCTACGAGTCTTTACACAATAAATTTGGTTATATTGCTCATCGTCGATTTCTGTCTCACGATCACAAGTGGAGGAGTAGCAGAGCCTTCAATGGAAAACCTGAACCTAAGGATGCACCAACAAGTTTCACACTTGCAGAAAGAGAGGAGAGGGTACAGAGAGTTCAGGATTACGGGCCAGGGAAAAATCCATCAACTAGGAAGAGAAAGCGTGGCATGACTGGTGAGCCAACCTGGCACCTCAAGATCAGCTTATATTATCTGCCATACTGGTCAAGGTTGAAGTTTGTTCACAACCTAGATGTGATGCACATTGAGAAGAACATATTGGATAATATCCTTGGTACCCTTCTTGAGCTTGATGGAAAGAACAAGGACACTGTTGGTGGTAGAGTGGATTTGGAGAAATTTAATGTCAGGAAGAAGTTCTGGATGAAACCTGAGGCCAAGGGTTTTTCAAAGGAGAAATCACCGTGGACGCTTCAAAAGGAAGGCAAACAAAAATTGTGCAAGTATTTGGCCAACACTAGGTTCACAGATGGTTTTGCTGGAAACTTAGCAAGATGTGTGGACATCCCAGGGGGTAAAGTGCACGGTCTGAAGACGCATGAATGCCACATACATATGTAGCGTGTGTTGCCAGCTGGTCTGAGAGGGATTGCATCAAAGGCTATGTATGAGACCATTGCTGAACTGGGAAACTTTTTCAGGGAGTTGTGTGCCAAAACTCTAAGAGCATCTATGCTCCGTCGAATGAAGGTTGAAATTGTCATAATTCTTTGCAAGCTTAAGCTGCTATTTCCCCCATCATTCTTTGATGTAATGGTGCACCTGGTTATTCATCTACCTGATGAGGCACTTCAGAGGGGGCCTGTTCAATATGGTTGGATGTATCCAGTTGAAAGAAGGCTCGGGTACCTGAAATCAACTGTGCGTAGCAAATCAAGGCCTGAAGGTTCAATTCCTGAGGGATATATCGTGGATGAGTTCTTGCATCATTGCTCTAAATTTTTGGGCGATGTCATAGAAACCAGACATAACAAGCCTGAGAGGAACCAAGATAAGAAACAAAGAGTTGATCCGCTAGAGTTTGATATTTTTTCAGATGGAGCCAGAGGTTTAGGACTATCCAAGTTGAAGTATTTTCCCAAAGAATTTGACAGTATGGTTTGGTATGTACTTAAGAACTGTGATGAGGGACAAAATTATATTCGGTAGGTCTATTAACCTTTTTATTAATCATTCAAAATTTTCAGTAATATTTTGTGTTATAGGAGTACCATTACTAATTTGTTTTTGATTTTTAGGAATTGTCGACAACAACTACAGAACAGGGGTGTGAACAACATTTAGGCGAAACTAGAGAAATAATTCCCTGCATGGTTTAAAAAATATGTCAGTAATTTGGACAATGCTCCAGAAGATTTAAAATCACTAGCACTTGGTCCAGACGCTCGTGTAGTTGTACACCCTATGTGCAATGTAAATGGTGCTAGGTTTCATTCCGTCGAGCGTGAGAAGAACATGAGGACTCAAAACTCAGGCATAATGACAAGGGGATCCGTTTCTGACGAACAAGATCAAGAATACTACGGTGTGATGAAGGAGGTTCTTGAGTTACAGTACCCAAGAAACAAGCACGGCGACAGATCCGTGTTCTTGTTCCACTATGATTGGTTTGACTTTGGAAGTAGGAAAACCACGGAGATGAAGGATGATGGATACTTTAAAAGCATCAATACGTCTGTATTGTGGTACAAGAACGCCCCTTTCATATTAGCTCACCAAGCAGAAACTTGTTTTTACTTGGAAGACACAAAATTTGGTGATCCTTGGAAGGTGGTGCAAACTTTCAAGCACAAGAATGTATACGATGTTCTAGAAAAATATGATGAAGGCAATGCAGGTGCATACCAGAAAGACCTAGGCTTGGAAGATCCCATTGTTCACCAAATTGAGGACGAGGAAGATGAATATGTTGATGATCATGAAGACGACATGGCTGATCGCTCTGATGATGTGATATTTGTTGACTCTCGGACTGTTAGACAACTAGCAGGGAAAAATGGTGTAAACAATGATATGGACCTGAGCGACGAAGAACAAGAAGACTTGGAACCGGTTGTCGATGAATTTGGGAGGAGCATTTCAGATGTTGATAGTGATATTGACTAGTACCTTGTGAAAATGCGTTACTAAAATACTAGCACGCAGTTCTACTGTTTGATACTAGTTATGGAGACTGTTGCATTCAATTCCCAGTAACCATGTTATACACAAAATTATTAATTACAATGATATATATGGTCGTACCTAGACGTTTTTGCTTGTTTTTGTCATACTTACTTCGAGCAGAAAAATAGATTTACTAGAGATAGATACTTCTTTACGTGACACAACCTACGCGACAGACATGTCCGTCTAGTAAGTTGTGCACGCATAAAATTTGTAGCTCATAAAATATTCATAGATACCGATGAAATGAACTCAATTAACACGATTTCACTATAATTGGCAGCAACGACAGGCATAATATATTTCAGCTCATAAAAAATTTAATAGTACCATTACACTTAACCATGTCTTCAGACATACTAATGCCACAGAATGAAAGGACCGTAAAATATTGTCTTAACATCTCATATTATAAGGTCGACAAATGACCCATGACCATCATAGTGAAAATGATCAAGGCTACTAAAGTTCCACATTTGGAACATAGAAGGCAAATAGGAAAGCCCCCTTACGTCCCACGTACAGCATGAAAAACATCTTGTCTCCAATTCACCGAAAATCCTCCTGCTGTGACATCACTTCCCTCCACCCAGCGCAGCATACTCGGCCATCCTCAGGAGAAATTGAGTACGACCCTTTGACCTTTGTGTATTTATCACACACAATTGTGATATCACCATATTCAGCCATGTCTTCAGGGACAAGGCGTCGCGGGAGTTTCTGTTCTTGGTCCACATGCACAATCTGAACATTTGTTAATCGGAAAATTACAGGCACAACAAAGTAGATCACTCATACTTAACAGCTCTTTCTTTTGGCAATTTGTCCAGCTTAATGTGTGGATCAGAGACTCACATTTTCCAACTTGATAAGGCCCAGCTCCATGTTCATCAACCAGCGTGTCAATGATGTCAACATTGCTGACCACTGACTCCATCATTCTCCAGTTAATTATGGTTCCATCAGTGGCATGCATAGCGTCAAGTATGCCTTTCTTATCCTGGGTCAGATTGTAATATGCTGTACAAGTTCAAATACTTAATTAAATGAATATTACTGAATCAAAATTAATATTAATGCATGGTAGGTACGTCAACATTAAGATTGTTTGGGAACAAGGAAAAAATATCGTGCTAAACACAAAGCAACTACTTCTTTTTTCATAAGGAAAAAACTAGAGACAATTCCATCAGTGACATTCTACATATTACAAAGTAGACTAGAAACCGAGCAAAATGGGTGAACCTAAATATTTTAGTGGATCTACATATATACATCCATTTTATACAAACTCGTAAACATCGTATATTTGTAAACGGAGGGAGTACTTCAAATAAGCAGTTACTTATATGGGTGGGTGATTGGTAGGTTGATCGACGTCACAGGGGTAGATGAACCTTGTGTGTCGGTAGAGAAGACAAGCTCCGTTCCAACATCCAGATTGTAGACTCTAGCAAATTCTCTCCAATATTGGCCTTAAAGATATGTTCTACCATCCTTGTTGATACAATCAACGTTGAATTCGAACCCTTCTTCCGTAACCACCTCGACCACAAAATCATTCTCGTGGTCGACAGAGTCGATGGCAAACTTCTTAAGGAAATTCGCTCTAGCATAGCAGGGTATTAACTGAAGAAAAATGGAACATGTTTACTACATGACAAACTAATAGATGCTATAATTCATGACAAAAGGGTGGAACAGGAAAGACTGATGATAATACAAAAAATAAAACCAGTACCGTCATTTCTTCAAAATTCTCTACAAGGGCGAGAATGAAAAAGGACTTGATCTTGTCGCCAAGGCCGCACAGACCCTTGGTGTCAAAACACCAAGGACACTACGAATCAAAAAAAGAAAATTTAAAGATCATTGGCCGTACATTTTTGTCCAAATAGATCCAGTACATGCAAACTAGATAGGTTAGATTTTTACCGCAACGATCTTGCCCTTCGCCATCCCTCTCTCTCGACAGATCTGCGGCCTAGGCAAAGGTGGTTTAGATGGCAGCGCTGACTCCAACTATGCCTTTAGGGTTTGTTGGAGGGAGAGCGTATATATATATGGTCCGACTATGCTTGCATGCCAGGCCTGGACCCAGTTGTAAGCTTAATTTGTGGGCTCGACGTGATTAGCTTTAGCCGTTAGGCAAAACAAGGAAATATATTGATTACATTTAGTGCGCAGAGCAAGGAAATTGATTTGGTTTTTATTGCTCTGACTTTGTCGTCATAGTTAGGTCCTGTAAGATCCTCAATAGAATCTTGAGACTAACAAGGAAAGAATTAGCTATATTAATTAAATCCTTTACTTAGAATATTTTGCAAATTTTATGAAAAGTATTGGAAATAAGGAGTTTGCCTTTCATGTTTGTGGATGTTTTTAGACATTCTGAAGGATCATCAGTATGTAAAGTACATAAGTTTCTAGTTTGAGATTGGTTTCCAAAACTTTTTGTAGTCCAAACTTACTTCAAACTTTCTTAGCTACAAAATAAAGCATCAAACCATCTAATTTAGTAAACAAATGCAGTGTGCATCAACATGAGAATTCAATCTGCTTGAGCGTTCATTTCTATCTGCTTCAAAGTCCATAACGGATAATTTGTTAAAGAACAATATTCTTTGGGAACATAATTCAAGGCATGTGAACTTTAGCGGCAAATAACCAATTTTGCCTAAATAAAATTCTTGCAATCATAATCACTAGAATGAAAGAAGACTCGGATGAATTTAAGTTTCAAACGCATTGATCATTACACATTAAATTCCATTCATCAGATCAATCATTTCTTCCCAAATAAAATTCTTGTTATCATAATCTCTACAATCAAATTAGACTCAGATGAATTTAAGGCACTTAATGATGAATCATTTACAAGTTAACTACCTTAACACATTCAGAAAGTTATCTATTAACTATGAACCGATGGATATCATATGAGCAATCATAATAAGTAGAATTAAAGAAGGCTTGGATGAATTTAAATTTTAAACGCATTGATCGTTACACTAAACAGGATATTGATTCAAACACACTATGGAAGAATCACATTAATAAGCAGCAAATTTCGATAATGGTAATTATGAATTCCATGCATCAGATCAATCCTTTATTCCCAAACAAAATTCTTGCTATCATAATCTCTACAATCAAATTAGACTCAAATAAATTTAAGTCGCTTGTGTTGATCAATCATGTGCAAGGTAACTACCTTAACGCATTCAGAATGTAATCTGATAACTATTAACTGATAGATATCATATGAGTAATCATAATCACTAGAATGAAACAAGACTCGGATGAATTTAAGTTTCAAACGCATTGATCATTACACTTAACAGGATACTAATTGATACACACTATGGAATCAACACATTAATAAGCAGCAAATTAAGAAAATGGTAAAAAAGTAAATTAAAATTAAGCAAACAGGATACTAATTGATACAAATTAAGCAAATAAAAAAATAAAAAAAAAGTAAAACATTGGCCATGTGTCTTACATTGTACCCTAGTTTGGACAAAAAATAATAAACCTTGAGTTTGTTGAATGAAAGTTGAGGTTGCTCTCTCACACTTGGTTTCAAGTGTGAGTCTCATGTGTAAGTACCCAAATTACCTAGGAGATGCCCAACTCCATGGCATACTTTCTCAGAATGGTCTAAGATTTGGCATGTAGGTGTATCTTGTCATAGCACACATTTCATCTTTTAGGTTTTTGGTCCAATTATGATTTCAAATACCATTTTCCATTTTAATAATTGAAATTCAACTACATTTTGTAAAGGTAGTTCAAAAATTTGAATAAAATTTGTATTTCACCAACATGGTATGGTATTTGGGGTCATTTAGTTGGAATGTGACCACTTTGTTCATTGTCAAATGATTGTTTCCTCAAATTTTACCTCAAGTCAAATTTTGGTCAATATGGTCAAAACATTGAAATATTGATCTACATCTACATCATTGCAACCTAATTTGTTTTGGCAAAAATCATTTTTAGGTCCAAAAGATGTGGTTTAATCATGGATATATTGTTAGGTCAGCTTGGTTCGTACATATGCGTCCTCTGCATTCGACGCGAATTTGACCTAAAAATTCAGATTTGGATTTCAAGAGTTGTGTATGTCTGAATTCCATGAGGTTTTCACCATTGTTTGAAGGACTCCAAGGGACACATTTTCCATTTGTAGAGTTTTTTCAGATTCAAAATTTGGTGCATGTAGAAATTTGAAAATTCAGTTATCCAGAAAATAGAAGTAGTCTGCTGAAAAAATCCAGTTTTGTACGGGTGGGTGTCACGTGCGCGGGTGACGTCGGCTGAAACGAACCGACGCGACGTATAAGAGCTCCCTCGGCCGCTTCGCCTGGCCTCATCCCCACCATTTGCCCCATTTTGCCTCACCAGATACGGAAAGAAGAGCGCGAGAGAAAACCCTAGCTCTCCCCATCGTCTCCTCCGCCTGAGGCCTTCGAGCTCTCCCATACCGCGATATTTCGACACCGACTATGGCGGGAGAGGGGTCCGGCGGCGATGGAGGCGGTTCTGCAAGGGCGGGGTTTGGAGCCGTGAGCCGCCCTGATGCGGTCGAGGTGGTGGAGGGCCATGGCGGTAGAGGAGGTCGTCGGTCCGCGCTGGTCGCTCTGGTCGATGCGGCGCTCGGAGAGGAGGAGTTGGTGCATGCGGACCTCGGTGAGGTGGAAATGCTTGTAACATCCCAAATTTCGCAATTCCAGAGGTTACTAGAAGCATGCATCATATCGTTGCATCAAGGCATCACATATCAAAAATTGCATCAGGTATTTTCTTAAACCCCATAGTCAGATTATAGACAAAAAAGGGGTAAAACCTTTTTAACCACCAAAACCTTTGCAAAAGGGTTATTTTATAGTCCTATTCTAACCCTCTCCTTTTTACAAAATTTTAGAGACCAATTTCATCTAATTCGGAGTCCGTTTGCAAAAGTTATTAAACAAATAGCAAATCAGAAAATAATAAAAGAATAAAAAAACGAAACCTAACCTAACCGGGCCGGCCGAGCCAGCCCGGGGCCTAACTACCGCGCGCGCTAGCGAGCGAGCAGCGCGTAGCGCGTGGGCCGCAGCAGCCGCAGCCCGCCTGCGTGTCCGCGGTCGTCGACAGGTGGGTCCCACCACCATCGTCACCCCGACGAGATCGGAGCGGACTCCCGCCGCCGCCGCCGCGTCTGGAACAGACTCTGGCGAATCCAGAGCGGACACCGCGACCCCGCCCCCAAGCCTCTGTCCTATTTAAGCCCGGGCACACCTCCCCAAAACCCTAGCTACTTTTCCGCCCGCCGCCGCCACCGAGCCACCGCCAATTGCACGTCGGAGCGCCGCCGCCCTTCGCCGCCTCCAGCCGCTGTTCGCCGACGCCTCGGAGAAAGAGGACCGACGTCGCCCTCGAGAACGGAACCGCGACGAGGAGCCGGTCGCCGTCGTCTATTTCGCCGGGCCGGAGGAGCCCGCCGCCGACCATCGCCGGAGCCCCGCCGCTGTCCGCCGCCTCCAATCGCCACCCGCCACGGTAAGCTGCCGGCCGCCCCCCTCCCCCCCCTCTCTCCGACCGTCAGATCGGGATCCAACGGATCCGATCGGTCAACACCCCCGGCCAACCGCGTCGCGCCACGTGGCAGCCGCCGCGTCGTCCCCGCGTCAACGTCACGCGCGCCCGGCGGACCAATCGCGTTGCACCACGTGTCATCGCGTCACTGACCTTTTTGTTTTTCTTTTATAATAGACAGAAATAGTTCCAATCTCGTAAAATTCATAGAAATTCGAATATTAGTCCAAAAATTGCGTATAATATACCGTTGGATTCATATTTCCGAGTAGAACACAGATCTACAATAATATTACTGTTTTACCACAGCAATCGTGAAGTAGGATTTAAAGTTTAGATTAGAGTATTTTAATTCTAGAAAATTATCTGTAGCTCCGTTTCAGTTGATTCTTGTTGCGTTGGTTTTGTTTCGACAAGACCTTCTGTAGAAAATTATCATATCATGCTTAGGGTGTTCGGATCTGTCTCGAGGTAGATTAGAGTTGTAGATCTAGTTTTGAGCTTGGTTAATTAGGGTTTAACCCAAAATACCTAAAATCCGTGCGGGGAACTAATTCTAATGACATCCCCAACTCAACAACACACCTGGTTAAAACCCTTGGTCGAAATCAAATCCATCCTTGCATATTACCATGTTGCATGCATGCATAATCGATTTCGTGGCTTGTTTTGTGCAAATTGTGATTAGATCCATGTTTGTTTCGTTAGATTGCTCAGAGTGCGCTGAGGAGTTCTGTTGTGTAGATTGCTACTCGGATCAAGGAAAGTTACACCACTTGTTCATGTTTATGCCCCAGTTTTGACTATGCATGTTTTACTCTTCAAAATTCTGTAGTATGCATGTGTAGGATTTTGGTAGATTTTCTTAGTACTATTTTGCAAATGTGGTTTTGTAGTATGACATGAGTAGCTCTTTGCTTAGGAATTTCCGTCCCAATAGGTTATCCTTTTTTTCTAAGTTATGCTTGCTATGCTATATACTTGTACATATCAAGTGCCGTTGGGAGGGTTCAAAAGACTCAAACATTTTCTAAGTACGAGAGCTCTCTCGAGCGAACTTTTCTTCTCAAAAACCCCTTCAAAATATAACTAAGTTTTCTTCTGGGTGGAATGGTTGTCGGGACAACGAGTGGGACTTTTGGTGGAGGACGGCCGCCGAGGAATCAAAGAAGTCTGCCATGTTTCAGAATTCAGAAGCTTCTCGTGCAACCACAATACATATGGGCTCTGTCTTGGCTTAGTACTTAGTGGGAAACCTCACCGGGGTACCAACATATGGAGGTTCTTGGCACGGTTGGATCCAGCTGGTAGAGGGGCCACTAAGGGAAGGCTTCGCCATGGTCTTGTCTGTAAAAGGACTTGATCGTGGATTGTGGGGAAAGTGCACAACCTCTCGAGAGTATTGCAATCTGATCGATCAGCCGTGTTCATGGAAACAGAACAACTTTGAGCATCTGAAGGATGGAGCCTCTGAAAGATCTTCCTCTCTCTTTTCCAAACTTAACGTTTTATAAACCCCAAGGCGTGAGTAATATCGCCATTGGTTGGGATTTTGGGAACTTAGTGCGTAATATCCAAGTGTTAGGTTGTTTGGGCACCTGGTGAGTAATATCCTCGTGTTCCATTCGACCCTATATTACTTAAGCAATGTTTACAAAGTAGGGAAAACTTTCTTCCTATTTTCTTATTACATTGATAAAATTGGCTTTACGCAAATGAACCCCAGAGCCTACTCTTAGCCTTGCATGTAGAGATAGTCTTACTCTTTCCTTGGTGTAATTTGCCAATACATTCAAAGTATTGACCCAACTTGTTGGCTGCACGTCTTATGTGCAGAATCCGAAGATTGAAAGGTGCGTAGGGATCGCGGGTCTTCACGCAGCTAGCCTGAGGCATTGATGGACTCAAGTTTTATTTAGTTTCCGCTGTTTTATTTGAGCTAGCTATAAGCTATGCAAGTTGTAATTATTATACTCTGGATTATTCGTGTAATAATGACTTGCGTTTTACATGATATTCATCGACTGTGAAGTGCTAGCTATTGATCCAGGGACTAGCATGTTAATCACAGGGACTTAGGATCCTTAACGATCCGAGGTCGCAACAGATGGTATCAGAGCACAAAGTTGCCTGGGCGTGACCCCTAGGATTGGAAACCACCTTTACCATGTGTGCTTTTGCTTTCTATTTTCTTCTAAGTTATTTGTACTCTTCTAGTATTTCTCTTCCTTATCACCCGTGCCTAATTTTCTATCTCCTAACCTAAAGATGACGGCCTTCTACTACGACACCGCCGAAGACATCAAGTGCCTGCGCTTCGGGGAATGCCTTCTGGACATCATCAAGACACTGCAGTTACCCATGCCATCAATCAAGGGAAGCGAGTTGAGGAAGATGCACAAGGAAGGATGCTAGGCGATTGAAGTCATCCAACCAGGGCGCAGTCAGACGGAACCCAAGACAGAGGCCATTGTACTCAACGTCACTAGCGACTCCAAGGAGAAAGGACTTAGAATTTGCTTTCAGGAGCTCATTGGACGCCTTTGTGGACGCCACCATGAAGAGGTTGAAGGCCACTACATCAAACTCTTTGGAAGACATGATGAGAAGGGAGTTCCAATCGAGTTAACCCCGGAGGAAAGGAAGACATGCAAGCGTCCAAGAATCCGATATCAAGACTTGGAGTTCCACGTCAATGACCTTCAGAAGGGGAGCTGCCTTGAGATCGTGAGGAATGACGAGCCTTGTGCCTTAGTCAAGGAGAAGGACGAGAAGATCGAGGAGCTGGAAGAGAAGATCAAGTCCCTAGGAGGGGAGCTCACCGCCCAAGACAAGATGTTCGCTAATCAAGAGAAGAGGGTGCAAGATAAGAACAAGAAGATTAGGGAGCAAAGTCTAGTGCTCGCAAAGAACGAGATGGAGTTCAAGAACCTTGCCACCATGTTCAAGGACCTACGAGCAGCCAAGAGGAGCTTGGAGGAGAAGATCACGCCCGTGACTATGGGGTCAAATTTGATCAAGAAACTATAGAAGGAGAAGAAGGAACTCCGAGCGAAGCTGGAAGCTGCTACCCAGGAGCTGCAAGAGGTGAAGGAACTTCAAGGAAGGCTCGAAGCTGCAATACCGGAGCCACAGGAGATGAAGGAACTTCAAGAGAAGCTTGAAGCCACGACGAGGGACATGGAGCTATACAAGTCACTTCTGGAAAAGGAAGGCTTAATCATTGAGGATGGGGAAGTGGATGATGAGTAGAGTAGTTGGAGCACCTTTAGTTCTATAGTCGAACGTTATTCGCGATTGTAATGAGTACCAAAAATCTTATATTGGTTAGTTAAACTTGGTTGAGTGTGTGGATTTTTGTGCTATGTGTGCTTTGCTTTTCTCATGTGTTTTCTTGTTTTCATAAGGGTGGGAGTTTATTCCTTAAGCTTTCTATCTTTTCTTAATTTGCCTCCCGAACCCTCCAGATGGCGAGACGTGGAAGCAACAATAACAACATGCCCCCAGAGATAGCACAACTTCTGAACTCCCAGAATCAGCTGATCCAACTCCTCACTCAAAACATGCAAAACAACAACAACAACCCGCCGCCTCTGCCACCCCCACCGCCCCAATAGGATCGCTTGATTCGGTTCTTGAGGTTGAACCCTCCAATTTTCTCAAGTAGTTCTGAGCCAATTGTGGCAGATGACTGGCTCCGCACCACCAACAAGAAGTTAGACACCATCCAAGTTGTTGGAGCTGACAGGGTGCGCTTTGCCGCGCACCAACTTGAGGGACCAACTGATGAATGGTGGGATAACTACCAGGTCACCCACCCTGATATTGAAGCTATCACCTAGAACCAGTTTGAAGCGGCCTTTCGTACTCAACACGTAGCCGCGGGAGTCATGTCACTTAAGAGACGTGAGTTCCGTGACTTGAAACAACTACACCGCTTTGTCTCCGAGTATGGGGACCTTTTTAACAAGCTGGCACGTTATGCACCTGATGATGTATCCACTGATGCCAAGAGATAGGAAGAGTTCTTGAGGGGACTTAATGATGAAATATCAATTCAGCTTGTGGCTCTGATGTTTGATAACTATCAGGAACTCCTGGACATGGCAGTGGTAGTTGAAGCAAAGCAAAGGAGTATAGAGAACCGAAAGAGAAAGTCCACCTCACACAAGCACAACTCTGCCCCATATCAGAAGCAATGCACTTCATCACCACCACCCCACAACCACAATGGCCACAACCACAATGGTCATCGTCATGGAGGACATAACCACAATGGCCATAAGCACCGCAATGGAAATGACAATGGGAAGGATCTGAGTGAAGTGACACGCTTCAAGTGTAATAAGACAGAGCACTATGCGACTACCTGCCCCAAAAAGGCGAAGAATGGGAATGGTAATGGAAACGGCAACAGACACAACCATAGCAATGGTAATGGAAATGGGAAGAAGCCAAACCCGTTCATCAAAGCCACGGTGAATCATGTCTCCGTGGAGGATGCGCGTGAGGCACCTGACTCCGTGATTGGTAAGTTCAAGCTTAACTCCACACTTGCAGTTGTTCTTTTTGATATTGGTGCATCGCATTCATTCATATCAAGGGTATTTGTGGATAGAGGCAAGATACCTACGGAGACTATTAGTACTCCCCTAAGGGTAAGTTCTCCTGGAGGAGAAATAGTGGCAAACTCTGGATGCCGTGGGTTAGAACTAAGGATTGGGGCGCACACTTTTCCCACCAGCCTAGTCGTTCTGGAATCACAAGGCTTAGACATAATTCTGGGCATGAATTGGATGACCGAATATGAGGGAGTAACAGATTGTGCCAAAAGGACTATCGCACTCACGACTCCGGAAAAGAAAAGGATCCTCTTTAAGTCAGCTT
Organism: Avena eriantha; assembly: GCA_910589775.1. Lineage (NCBI taxonomy): Eukaryota > Viridiplantae > Streptophyta > Magnoliopsida > Poales > Poaceae > Avena > Avena eriantha. The sequence continues at coordinate 69,970 of CAJUXJ010001237.1, forward strand.
TCGCACTCAAAGGAAGTATGGTGAACTCTCTTAAGGGGGTTAGCTTGGAGGATGTGCCAATTGTGAAGGAGTATCTAGATGTGTTCCCGAAAGAATTTCCAGGGATGCCTCCCGACCGAGACATCGAGTTTCTCATTGACTTGATGCCTGGTACTAGACCAATAGCAAAGAGACCGTACAAGATGGATGTGGATGAGTTGAAGGAACTTAAGAAACAGCTTAGAGAGCAATTGGACAAAGGCTTCATTCAACCAAGTGCGTCATCTTGGGGAGCACCTGTCTTATGCGTGGAGAAGAAGGATAAAACCAAGAGACTAGTCGTGGACTACCGGTCGTTGAATGAAGTGACAATCAAGAACAAGTAACCTCTACCCAATATTAACGACCTGTTTGACCAATTAAAGGGAGATAGTGTGTTCTCTAAGATTGATCTCTGATCAGGTTATTTTCAGTTAAAGATCCGAGAACAGGATGTACCCAAGACAGCCTTCACCACAAGATACGGATTGTATGAGTACACCGTGATGTCGTTTGGTTTAACCAATGCCCCAGCGTACTTCATGACCATGATGAAGAAGGTATTCATGGAGTACTTGGATAAGTTTATTGTGGTATTCATTGATGACATACTCATATACTCCAAGGACAAGAAGGAACATGAGAGGCATCTGCGCCTAATCATGGAAAAGTTAAGGGAACACAAGTTGTATGCAAAATTTAGCAAATGTGAGTTCTGGTTGAAAGAAGTGGGATTCCTTGGTCATATTGTATCAGCTAAAGGTGTTGCCGTGGACCCAAGTAAGGTAGCCTCCATGACAGAATGGGAGTCTCCTAAGAATGTGGGTGATATTAGGAGTTTCCTGGGCCTTGCAGGATATTACCGAAGATTCATTGAAAACTTTTCCAAAATAGCAAAGCCTATGACAGAGTTGCTGAAGAAAGAGAAGAAGTTCCAATGGACCGAGGGATGTGAAGCAAGTTTTCAGGAATTAAAGAAACGCCTAGTAACAACACCAGTTCTATATCTCCCTGATATCCAAAAAGATTTCCAAGTCTATTGCGACGCCTCTTGGCAAGGACTGGGTAGTGTACTGATGCAAGATGGAAAAGTAGTGTCATACGCCTCTCGGCAACTTAAGAACCATGAGAATAACTACCCCACGCACGATTTGGAACTAGCATCAGTGGTGCATGCGCTCAAGCTATGGAGACACTACCTAATGGGCAAACATTGTGATGTGTTCACGGATCACAAGAGTCTTAAGTATATCTTCACTCAAAAGGAATTAAATATGAGGCAAAGAAGATGGCTTGAGCTCATCAAGGACTATGACTTAGACCTGCAGTACCATCCAGGAAAGGCCAACGTTGTGGCTGACGCCTTAAGCCGGAAGGTCTATGTAAATGGACTTACCGTGGGAGAACTCCCAAATGATTTGTGTGAACAATTCAAGGACCTCCGATTGGAAATAGTTCCGGAGGGATACTTAGGAACTATGGAGATAGTGCCAACACTTCTGAACCAAATTAAAGAGTCCTAGAAGGGGGACAAAGAGTTGGAGGAAATAAGAGCTAATATAAGCAAGGGTAAAGCAAAAGGGTTTCACAAGGATGAAAAAGGAACACTTTGGTATGAGAAACGTCTGTGCGTTCCCGATGACCCTGATATCAGGAAGTTAATCCTTCAGGAAGCTCACGATTCGCCTTACTCAATTCATCCCGATAATACAAAGATGTACATGGATGTGAAAGAGAGGTTCTGGTGGAACAACATGAAAAGAGAAATTGCTGAATATATCTCCTTGTGTGACGTATGCAGCAGAGTCAAGGCCGAACATCAGAAACCTGCAGGACTGCTGCAGCCACTACCTGTGCCCGATTGGAAGTGGGACAAGGTAGGCATGGATTTTATCACAGGACTACCCCGGACTCGATCTGGGTATGACTCCATCTAGGTAGTGGTCGACCACTTCACAAAAGTGGCCCACTTCATTCCCGTAAAGACCACCTATACGAGTGCTAAACTTGCCAAGATTTACATGTCAAGGATCGTAAGTCTTCATGGTGTACCCAAGGGGATTGTCTCTGATAGAGTAACCCAATTCACCTCTAAGTTTTGGCGACAGCTACACGAGTCTCTAGGGACACGACTGGAGTTTAGTACTGCCTTCCACCCACAAACCGATGGACAGACGGAAAGAGTTAATCAGATCTTGGAGGACATGTTAAGAGCCTGTGCGCTAGACTATGGGTCTAGTTGGGATGATAACTTGCCATATGCGGAATTCTCATACAATAACAGCTACCAAACTGGCATCAAGATGGCTCCATTTGAAGTTCTATATGGCAGAAAGTGTAGGACTCCGCTGCTATGGAGTGGAGTAGGAGAACGTAGTTTGTTTGGACCTGAACTGATCAAGGATGCCGAAGAAAAGGTGAGGCAGATCCAAGACAGGTTAAAAATAGCCCAATCCAGACAAAAGAGTTATGTTGATTCCAAGCGCAGGGTTGTGACTTATGAAGTGGGAGACCGTGCGTATCTCCGAGTTTCACCACTACGAGGAGTTAAGAGATTTGGTATCAAGGGTAAGTTAGCACCCCGATTCATAGGGCCCTACAAAATCTTGGGCCGAAGAGGGGAAGTTGCCTATCAGTTGGAATTACCCGGAATGTTAATAGTTCACGATGGTTTCCATGTGTCGCAACTAAAGAAGTGTCACCCGGAAATGGCTGAAACCCCACTAAAGGATATAGTTCCATTGGAAGAAGTTCAACTGGAAAACGATCTTACCTATGAGGAAAAACCCACCAGGATTCTTGAAACAGCCGAGAGAATTACTCATACCAAGACTATCAGATTTTGCAAAGTTCAATGGAATCACCATTCCGAGGAAGAGGCCACGTGGGAACGTGAAGACGACCTGAAGAAAGAACACCCACACCTATTTGCTAACCAACCTGAATCTCGGGGACGAGATTCTTCTTAAGGGGGTAGGTTTGTAACATCCCAAATTTCGCAATTCCACAGGTTACTAGAAGCATGCATCATATCGTTGCATCAAGGCATCACATATCAAAAATTGCATCAGGTATTTTCTTAAACCCCATAGTCAGATTATAGACAAAAAGGGGTAAAACCTTTTTAACCACCAAAACCTTTGCAAAAGGGTTATTTTATAGTCCTATTCTAACCCTCTCCTTTTTACAAAATTTCAGAGACCAACTTCGTCTAATTCGGAGTCCGTTTGCAAAAGTTATTAAACAAATAGCAAATCAGAAAATAATAAAAGAATTTAAAAAACGAAACCTAAACTAACCGGGCCGGCCGAGCCAGCCCGGGGCCTAACTACCGCGCGCGCCAGCGAACGAGCAGCGCGTAGCGCGTGGGCCGCAGCAGCCGCAGCCCGCCTGCGCGTCCGCGGTCGCCGACAGGTGGGTCCCACCACCATCGTCACCCAGACGAGATTGGAGCGGACTCCCGCTGCCGCCGCCGTGTCTGGAACAGAGTCCGGCGAATCCGGAGCGGACACCGCGACCCCGCCCCCAAGCCTCCGTCCTATTTAAGCCTGGGCACGCCTCCCCAAAACCCTAGCTACTTTTCCACCCGCCGCCGCCCTTCGCCGCCTCCAGCCGCCGTTCGCCGATGCCTCGGAGAAAGAGGACCGACGCTGCCCTCGGGAACGGAACCGCGACGAGGAGCCGGTCGCCGTCGTCTATTTAGCCGGGCCGGAGGAGCACCGCCGCCCGCCGCCGACCATCGCCGGAGCCCTGCCGCCGTCCGCCGCCTCCAGTCGCCGCCCGCCACAGTAAGTCGCCGGCCGCCCCCACCCCTCTCCGACCGTCAGATCGGGATCCAACGGATCCGATCGGTCAACACCCCCGGCCAACCGCGCCGGGCCACGTGGCAGCCGCCGCGTCGTCGCCGCGTCAGCGCCGCATTGACGTCACGCGCGCCCGGCGGACCAATCGCGTTGTGCCACGTGTCGTCGCGTCACTGACCTTTTTGTTTTTCTTTTATAATAGACAGAAATAGTTCCAATCTCGTAAAATTCATAGAAATTCAAATATTAGTCCAAAAATTGCGTATAATATACCGTTGGATTCATATTTCCGAGTAGAACACAGATCTACAATAATATTACTGTTTTGCCACAGCAATCGTGCAGTAGGATTGAAAGTTTAGATTAGAGTATTTTAATTCTAGAAAATTATCCGTAGCTCCGTTTCAGTTGATTCTTGTTGCGTTGGTTTTGTTTCGACAAGACCTTCTGTAGAAAATTATCATATCATGCTTAGGGTGTTCGGATCTGTCTCGAGGTAGATTAGAGTTGTAGATCTAGTTTTGAGCTTGGTTAATTAGGGTTTAACCCAAAATACTTAAAATCCGTGCGAGGAACTAATTCTAATGACATCCCCAACTCAACAACACCCCTGGTTAAAACCCTTGGTCGAAATCAAATCCATCCTTGCATATTACCATGTTGCATGCATGCATAATCGATTTCGTGGCTTGTTTTGTGCAAATTGTGATTAGATCCATGTTTGTTTCGTTAGATTGCTCAGAGTGCGCTGAGGAGTTCTGTTGTGTAGATTGCTACTCGGATCAAGGCAAGTTACACCACTTGTTCATGTTTATGCCCTAGTTTTGACTATGCATGTTTTACTCTTCAAAATTCTGTAGTATGCATGTGTAGGATTTTGGTAGATTTTCTTAGTACTATTTTGCAAATGTGGTTTTGTAGTATGACATGAGTAGCTCTTTGCTTAGGAATTTCCGTCCCAATAGGTTATCCTTTTTTCTAAGTTATGCTTGCTATGCTATATACTTGTACATATCAAGTGCCGTTGGGAGGGTTCGAAAGACTCAAACATTTTCTAAGTACGAGAGCTCTCTCGAGCGAACTTTTCTTCTCAAAAACCCCTTCAAAATATAACTAAGTTTTCTTCTGGGTGGAATGGTTGTCGGGACAACGAGTGGGACTTTTGGTGGAGGACGGCCGCCGAGGAATCAAAGAAGTCTGCCATGTTTCAGAATTCAGAAGCTTCTCGTGCAACCACAATACATATGGGCTCTGTCTTGGCTTAGTACTTAGTGGGAAACCTCACCGGGGTACCAACATATGGAGGTTCTTGGCACGGTTGGATCCAGCTGGTAGAGGGGCCACTAAGGGAAGGCTTCGCCATGGTCTTGTCTGTAAAAGGACTTGATCGTGGATTGTGGGGAAAGTGCACAACCTCTCGAGAGTATTGCAATCTGATCGATCAGCCGTGTTCATGGAAACAGAACAACTTTGAGCATCTGAAGGATGGAGCCTCTGAAAGATCTTCCTCTCTCTTTTCCAAACTTAACGTTTTATAAACCCCAAGGCGTGAGTAATATCGCCATTGGGTGGGATTTTGGGAACTTAGTGCGTAATATCCAAGTGTTAGGTTGTTTGGGCACCTCGTGAGTAATATCCTCGTGTTCCATTCGACCCTGTATTACTTAAGCAATGTTTACAAAGTAGGGAAAACTTTCTTCCTCTTTTCTTATTACATTGATAAAATTGGCTTTACGCAAATGAACCCCAGAGCCTACTCTTAGCCTTGCATGTAGAGATAGTCTTACTCTTTCCTTGGTGTAATTTGCCAATACATTCAAAGTATTGACCCAACTTGTTGGCTGCACGTCTTATGTGCAGAATCCGAAGATTGAAAGGTGCGTAGGGATCGCGGGTCTTCACGCAGCTAGCCTGAGGCATTGATGGACTCAAGTTTTATTTAGTTTCCGCTGTTTTATTTGAGCTAGCTATAAGCTATGCAAGTTGTAATTATTATACTCTGGATTATTCGTGTAATAATGACTTGCGTTTTACATGATATTCATCGACTGTGAAGTGCTAGCTATTGATCCAGGGACTAGCATGTTAATCACAGGGACTTAGGATCCTTAACGATCCGAGGTCGCAACAGATGGTATCAGAGCACAAAGTTGCCTGTAGGCGTGACCCCTAGGATTGGAAACCACCTTTACCATGTGTGCTTTTGCTTTCTATTTTCTTCTAAGTTATTTGTACTCTTCTAGTATTTCTCTTCCTTATCACCCGTGCCTAATTTTCTATCTCCTAACCTAAAGATGACGGCCTTCTACTACGACACCGCCGAAGACATCAAGTGCCTGCGCTTCGGGGAATGCCTTCTGGACATCATCAAGACACTGCAGTTACCCATGCCATCAATCAAGGGAAGCGAGTTGAGGAAGATGCACAAGGAAGGATGCTAGGCGATTGAAGTCATCCAACCAGGGCGCAGTCAGACGGAACCCAAGACAGAGGCCATTGTACTCAACGTCACTAGCGACTCCAAGGAGAAAGGACTTAGAATTTGCTTTCAGGAGCTCATTGGACGCCTTTGTGGACGCCACCATGAAGAGGTTGAAGGCCACTACATCAAACTCTTTGGAAGACATGATGAGAAGGGAGTTCCAATCGAGTTAACCCCGGAGGAAAGGAAGACATGCAAGCGTCCAAGAATCCGATATCAAGACTTGGAGTTCCACGTCAATGACCTTCAGAAGGGGAGCTGCCTTGAGATCGTGAGGAATGACGAGCCTTGTGCCTTAGTCAAGGAGAAGGACGAGAAGATCGAGGAGCTGGAAGAGAAGATCAAGTCCCTAGGAGGGGAGCTCACCGCCCAAGACAAGATGTTCGCTAATCAAGAGAAGAGGGTGCAAGATAAGAACAAGAAGATTAGGGAGCAAAGTCTAGTGCTCGCAAAGAACGAGATGGAGTTCAAGAACCTTGCCACCATGTTCAAGGACCTACGAGCAGCCAAGAGGAGCTTGGAGGAGAAGATCACGCCCGTGACTATGGGGTCAAATTTGATCAAGAAACTATAGAAGGAGAAGAAGGAACTCCGAGCGAAGCTGGAAGCTGCTACCCAGGAGCTGCAAGAGGTGAAGGAACTTCAAGGAAGGCTCGAAGCTGCAATACCGGAGCCACAGGAGATGAAGGAACTTCAAGAGAAGCTTGAAGCCACGACGAGGGACATGGAGCTATACAAGTCACTTCTGGAAAAGGAAGGCTTAATCATTGAGGATGGGGAAGTGGATGATGAGTAGAGTAGTTGGAGCACCTTTAGTTCTATAGTCGAACGTTATTCGCGATTGTAATGAGTACCAAAAATCTTATATTGGTTAGTTAAACTTGGTTGAGTGTGTGGATTTTTGTGCTATGTGTGCTTTGCTTTTCTCATGTGTTTTCTTGTTTTCATAAGGGTGGGAGTTTATTCCTTAAGCTTTCTATCTTTTCTTAATTTGCCTCCCGAACCCTCCAGATGGCGAGACGTGGAAGCAACAATAACAACATGCCCCCAGAGATAGCACAACTTCTGAACTCCCAGAATCAGCTGATCCAACTCCTCACTCAAAACATGCAAAACAACAACAACAACCCGCCGCCTCTGCCACCCCCACCGCCCCAATAGGATCGCTTGATTCGGTTCTTGAGGTTGAACCCTCCAATTTTCTCAAGTAGTTCTGAGCCAATTGTGGCAGATGACTGGCTCCGCACCACCAACAAGAAGTTAGACACCATCCAAGTTGTTGGAGCTGACAGGGTGCGCTTTGCCGCGCACCAACTTGAGGGACCAACTGATGAATGGTGGGATAACTACCAGGTCACCCACCCTGATATTGAAGCTATCACCTAGAACCAGTTTGAAGCGGCCTTTCGTACTCAACACGTAGCCGCGGGAGTCATGTCACTTAAGAGACGTGAGTTCCGTGACTTGAAACAACTACACCGCTTTGTCTCCGAGTATGGGGACCTTTTTAACAAGCTGGCACGTTATGCACCTGATGATGTATCCACTGATGCCAAGAGATAGGAAGAGTTCTTGAGGGGACTTAATGATGAAATATCAATTCAGCTTGTGGCTCTGATGTTTGATAACTATCAGGAACTCCTGGACATGGCAGTGGTAGTTGAAGCAAAGCAAAGGAGTATAGAGAACCGAAAGAGAAAGTCCACCTCACACAAGCACAACTCTGCCCCATATCAGAAGCAATGCACTTCATCACCACCACCCCACAACCACAATGGCCACAACCACAATGGTCATCGTCATGGAGGACATAACCACAATGGCCATAAGCACCGCAATGGAAATGACAATGGGAAGGATCTGAGTGAAGTGACACGCTTCAAGTGTAATAAGACAGAGCACTATGCGACTACCTGCCCCAAAAAGGCGAAGAATGGGAATGGTAATGGAAACGGCAACAGACACAACCATAGCAATGGTAATGGAAATGGGAAGAAGCCAAACCCGTTCATCAAAGCCACGGTGAATCATGTCTCCGTGGAGGATGCGCGTGAGGCACCTGACTCCGTGATTGGTAAGTTCAAGCTTAACTCCACACTTGCAGTTGTTCTTTTTGATATTGGTGCATCGCATTCATTCATATCAAGGGTATTTGTGGATAGAGGCAAGATACCTACGGAGACTATTAGTACTCCCCTAAGGGTAAGTTCTCCTGGAGGAGAAATAGTGGCAAACTCTGGATGCCGTGGGTTAGAACTAAGGATTGGGGCGCACACTTTTCCCACCAGCCTAGTCGTTCTGGAATCACAAGGCTTAGACATAATTCTGGGCATGAATTGGATGACCGAATATGAGGGAGTAACAGATTGTGCCAAAAGGACTATCGCACTCACGACTCCGGAAAAGAAAAGGATCCTCTTTAAGTCAGCTTTCGCACTCAAAGGAAGTATGGTGAACTCTCTTAAGGGGGTTAGCTTGGAGGATGTGCCAATTGTGAAGGAGTATCTAGATGTGTTCCCGAAAGAATTTCCAGGGATGCCTCCCGACCGAGACATCGAGTTTCTCATTGACTTGATGCCTGGTACTAGACCAATAGCAAAGAGACCGTACAAGATGGATGTGGATGAGTTGAAGGAACTTAAGAAACAGCTTAGAGAGCAATTGGACAAAGGCTTCATTCAACCAAGTGCGTCATCTTGGGGAGCACCTGTCTTATGCGTGGAGAAGAAGGATAAAACCAAGAGACTAGTCGTGGACTACCGGTCGTTGAATGAAGTGACAATCAAGAACAAGTAACCTCTACCCAATATTAACGACCTGTTTGACCAATTAAAGGGAGATAGTGTGTTCTCTAAGATTGATCTCTGATCAGGTTATTTTCAGTTAAAGATCCGAGAACAGGATGTACCCAAGACAGCCTTCACCACAAGATACGGATTGTATGAGTACACCGTGATGTCGTTTGGTTTAACCAATGCCCCAGCGTACTTCATGACCATGATGAAGAAGGTATTCATGGAGTACTTGGATAAGTTTATTGTGGTATTCATTGATGACATACTCATATACTCCAAGGACAAGAAGGAACATGAGAGGCATCTGCGCCTAATCATGGAAAAGTTAAGGGAACACAAGTTGTATGCAAAATTTAGCAAATGTGAGTTCTGGTTGAAAGAAGTGGGATTCCTTGGTCATATTGTATCAGCTAAAGGTGTTGCCGTGGACCCAAGTAAGGTAGCCTCCATGACAGAATGGGAGTCTCCTAAGAATGTGGGTGATATTAGGAGTTTCCTGGGCCTTGCAGGATATTACCGAAGATTCATTGAAAACTTTTCCAAAATAGCAAAGCCTATGACAGAGTTGCTGAAGAAAGAGAAGAAGTTCCAATGGACCGAGGGATGTGAAGCAAGTTTTCAGGAATTAAAGAAACGCCTAGTAACAACACCAGTTCTATATCTCCCTGATATCCAAAAAGATTTCCAAGTCTATTGCGACGCCTCTTGGCAAGGACTGGGTAGTGTACTGATGCAAGATGGAAAAGTAGTGTCATACGCCTCTCGGCAACTTAAGAACCATGAGAATAACTACCCCACGCACGATTTGGAACTAGCATCAGTGGTGCATGCGCTCAAGCTATGGAGACACTACCTAATGGGCAAACATTGTGATGTGTTCACGGATCACAAGAGTCTTAAGTATATCTTCACTCAAAAGGAATTAAATATGAGGCAAAGAAGATGGCTTGAGCTCATCAAGGACTATGACTTAGACCTGCAGTACCATCCAGGAAAGGCCAACGTTGTGGCTGACGCCTTAAGCCGGAAGGTCTATGTAAATGGACTTACCGTGGGAGAACTCCCAAATGATTTGTGTGAACAATTCAAGGACCTCCGATTGGAAATAGTTCCGGAGGGATACTTAGGAACTATGGAGATAGTGCCAACACTTCTGAACCAAATTAAAGAGTCCTAGAAGGGGGACAAAGAGTTGGAGGAAATAAGAGCTAATATAAGCAAGGGTAAAGCAAAAGGGTTTCACAAGGATGAAAAAGGAACACTTTGGTATGAGAAACGTCTGTGCGTTCCCGATGACCCTGATATCAGGAAGTTAATCCTTCAGGAAGCTCACGATTCGCCTTACTCAATTCATCCCGATAATACAAAGATGTACATGGATGTGAAAGAGAGGTTCTGGTGGAACAACATGAAAAGAGAAATTGCTGAATATATCTCCTTGTGTGACGTATGCAGCAGAGTCAAGGCCGAACATCAGAAACCTGCAGGACTGCTGCAGCCACTACCTGTGCCCGATTGGAAGTGGGACAAGGTAGGCATGGATTTTATCACAGGACTACCCCGGACTCGATCTGGGTATGACTCCATCTAGGTAGTGGTCGACCACTTCACAAAAGTGGCCCACTTCATTCCCGTAAAGACCACCTATACGAGTGCTAAACTTGCCAAGATTTACATGTCAAGGATCGTAAGTCTTCATGGTGTACCCAAGGGGATTGTCTCTGATAGAGTAACCCAATTCACCTCTAAGTTTTGGCGACAGCTACACGAGTCTCTAGGGACACGACTGGAGTTTAGTACTGCCTTCCACCCACAAACCGATGGACAGACGGAAAGAGTTAATCAGATCTTGGAGGACATGTTAAGAGCCTGTGCGCTAGACTATGGGTCTAGTTGGGATGATAACTTGCCATATGCGGAATTCTCATACAATAACAGCTACCAAACTGGCATCAAGATGGCTCCATTTGAAGTTCTATATGGCAGAAAGTGTAGGACTCCGCTGCTATGGAGTGGAGTAGGAGAACGTAGTTTGTTTGGACCTGAACTGATCAAGGATGCCGAAGAAAAGGTGAGGCAGATCCAAGACAGGTTAAAAATAGCCCAATCCAGACAAAAGAGTTATGTTGATTCCAAGCGCAGGGTTGTGACTTATGAAGTGGGAGACCGTGCGTATCTCCGAGTTTCACCACTACGAGGAGTTAAGAGATTTGGTATCAAGGGTAAGTTAGCACCCCGATTCATAGGGCCCTACAAAATCTTGGGCCGAAGAGGGGAAGTTGCCTATCAGTTGGAATTACCCGGAATGTTAATAGTTCACGATGGTTTCCATGTGTCGCAACTAAAGAAGTGTCACCCGGAAATGGCTGAAACCCCACTAAAGGATATAGTTCCATTGGAAGAAGTTCAACTGGAAAACGATCTTACCTATGAGGAAAAACCCACCAGGATTCTTGAAACAGCCGAGAGAATTACTCATACCAAGACTATCAGATTTTGCAAAGTTCAATGGAATCACCATTCCGAGGAAGAGGCCACGTGGGAACGTGAAGACGACCTGAAGAAAGAACACCCACACCTATTTGCTAACCAACCTGAATCTCGGGGACGAGATTCTTCTTAAGGGGGTAGGTTTGTAACATCCCAAATTTCGCAATTCCACAGGTTACTAGAAGCATGCATCATATCGTTGCATCAAGGCATCACATATCAAAAATTGCATCAGGTATTTTCTTAAACCCCATAGTCAGATTATAGACAAAAAGGGGTAAAACCTTTTTAACCACCAAAACCTTTGCAAAAGGGTTATTTTATAGTCCTATTCTAACCCTCTCCTTTTTACAAAATTTCAGAGACCAACTTCGTCTAATTCGGAGTCCGTTTGCAAAAGTTATTAAACAAATAGCAAATCAGAAAATAATAAAAGAATTTAAAAAACGAAACCTAAACTAACCGGGCCGGCCGAGCCAGCCCGGGGCCTAACTACCGCGCGCGCCAGCGAACGAGCAGCGCGTAGCGCGTGGGCCGCAGCAGCCGCAGCCCGCCTGCGCGTCCGCGGTCGCCGACAGGTGGGTCCCACCACCATCGTCACCCAGACGAGATTGGAGCGGACTCCCGCTGCCGCCGCCGTGTCTGGAACAGAGTCCGGCGAATCCGGAGCGGACACCGCGACCCCGCCCCCAAGCCTCCGTCCTATTTAAGCCTGGGCACGCCTCCCCAAAACCCTAGCTACTTTTCCACCCGCCGCCGCCCTTCGCCGCCTCCAGCCGCCGTTCGCCGATGCCTCGGAGAAAGAGGACCGACGCTGCCCTCGGGAACGGAACCGCGACGAGGAGCCGGTCGCCGTCGTCTATTTAGCCGGGCCGGAGGAGCACCGCCGCCCGCCGCCGACCATCGCCGGAGCCCTGCCGCCGTCCGCCGCCTCCAGTCGCCGCCCGCCACAGTAAGTCGCCGGCCGCCCCCCCCCCCTCTCCGACCGTCAGATCGGGATCCAACGGATCCGATCGGTCAACACCCCCGGCCAACCGCGCCGGGCCACGTGGCAGCCGCCGCGTCGTCGCCGCGTCAGCGCCGCATTGACGTCACGCGCGCCCGGCGGACCAATCGCGTTGTGCCACGTGTCGTCGCGTCACTGACCTTTTTGTTTTTCTTTTATAATAGACAGAAATAGTTCCAATCTCGTAAAATTCATAGAAATTCAAATATTAGTCCAAAAATTGCGTATAATATACCGTTGGATTCATATTTCCGAGTAGAACACAGATCTACAATAATATTACTGTTTTGCCACAGCAATCGTGCAGTAGGATTGAAAGTTTAGATTAGAGTATTTTAATTCTAGAAAATTATCCGTAGCTCCGTTTCAGTTGATTCTTGTTGCGTTGGTTTTGTTTCGACAAGACCTTCTGTAGAAAATTATCATATCATGCTTAGGGTGTTCGGATCTGTCTCGAGGTAGATTAGAGTTGTAGATCTAGTTTTGAGCTTGGTTAATTAGGGTTTAACCCGAAATACTTAAAATCCGTGCGAGGAACTAATTCTAATGACATCCCCAACTCAACAACACCCCTGGTTAAAACCCTTGGTCGAAATCAAATCCATCCTTGCATATTACCATGTTGCATGCATGCATAATCGATTTCGTGGCTTGTTTTGTGCAAATTGTGATTAGATCCATGTTTGTTTCGTTAGATTGCTCAGAGTGCGCTGAGGAGTTCTGTTGTGTAGATTGCTACTCGGATCAAGGCAAGTTACACCACTTGTTCATGTTTATGCCCCAGTTTTGACTATGCATGTTTTACTCTTCAAAATTCTGTAGTATGCATGTGTAGGATTTTGGTAGATTTTCTTAGTACTATTTTGCAAATGTGGTTTTGTAGTATGACATGAGTAGCTCTTTGCTTAGGAATTTCCGTCCCAATAGGTTATCCTTTTTTCTAAGTTATGCTTGCTATGCTATATACTTGTACATATCAAGTGCCGTTGGGAGGGTTCGAAAGACTCAAACATTTTCTAAGTACGAGAGCTCTCTCGAGCGAACTTTTCTTCTCAAAAACCCCTTCAAAATATAACTAAGTTTTCTTCTGGGTGGAATGGTTGTCGGGACAACGAGTGGGACTTTTGGTGGAGGACGGCCGCCGAGGAATCAAAGAAGTCTGCCATGTTTCAGAATTCAGAAGCTTCTCGTGCAACCACAATACATATGGGCTCTGTCTTGGCTTAGTACTTAGTGGGAAACCTCACCGGGGTACCAACATATGGAGGTTCTTGGCACGGTTGGATCCAGCTGGTAGAGGGGCCACTAAGGGAAGGCTTCGCCATGGTCTTGTCTGTAAAAGGACTTGATCGTGGATTGTGGGGAAAGTGCACAACCTCTCGAGAGTATTGCAATCTGATCGATCAGCCGTGTTCATGGAAACAGAACAACTTTGAGCATCTGAAGGATGGAGCCTCTGAAAGATCTTCCTCTCTCTTTTCCAAACTTAACGTTTTATAAACCCCAAGGCGTGAGTAATATCGCCATTGGGTGGGATTTTGGGAACTTAGTGCGTAATATCCAAGTGTTAGGTTGTTTGGGCACCTGGTGAGTAATATCCTCGTGTTCCATTCGACCCTGTATTACTTAAGCAATGTTTACAAAGTAGGGAAAACTTTCTTCCTCTTTTCTTATTACATTGATAAAATTGGCTTTACGCAAATGAACCCCAGAGCCTACTCTTAGCCTTGCATGTAGAGATAGTCTTACTCTTTCCTTGGTGTAATTTGCCAATACATTCAAAGTATTGACCCAACTTGTTGGCTGCACGTCTTATGTGCAGAATCCGAAGATTGAAAGGTGCGTAGGGATCGCGGGTCTTCACGCAGCTAGCCTGAGGCGTTGATGGACTCAAGTTTTATTTACTTTCCGCTGTTTTATTTGAGCTAGCTATAAGCTATGCAAGTTGTAATAATTATACTCTGGATTATCCGTGTAATAATGACTTGTGTTTTACATGATATTCATCGACTGTGAAGTGCTAGCTATTGATCCAGGGACTAGCATGTTAATCACAGGGACTTAGGATCCTTAACGATCCGAGGTCGCAACAATGCTGGATCTGAATGTGCCGGTCGGCGGCGCGGAGGATCTGGCGCCGGTCCAGTCTCCACAGGTCGCCGCGATGCAGGTTAGTATTATTTTCTTCTAATTTCCGTTCAATCCCTTCAAATTATTTGGAAGTAAGATGTGTTTTGTAGATTCAGCTCTTTCAGTGTTAGGGATTCATATCCTTTGGGCTATGTTCGGTTAACCCACCTCTATGTTAGATTGGACTGAATTAGATTGGATTAGAGTATATTTTGACTTAGATAGGATTTAAACCACATCAATCCATGTCAAACCAGGACAATCCAAAGTAAAACGACCGGGGCCTTAGGGATTTATTGGATGGAAGGCTCGGTCTGTAGATTCGTTGTGTAATTTTGTATAGATGACCAATGCTGATAGTCCATTGGTGAAGTTTTTCCAATTAGTAGGAAGATGGTTTATTTGTTGTTAAATTGACAGAGTTTAATTTGTAGTTAATTCGTATTATGTTGAAGGAACATGGTTTACATGATTCTCATTTGAGCTGTTGTGATATAATGTGGTTAGTTAGTTTCAACTAGTTAACAGTATGGCTTGTTTTTTTTGGTACATGTGGTATAATGTGGTTAGCTGGCTACAACTATTCAACTAGTCTGAATTAGCTGCTGTGATATAATGTGGTTATCCAGCTTCGGTATACTTTTGTAGTTTCCTTTTTTTTGCTTTAATTGCTTTTACGGGAAATGTGTTAAAATTACTTATAGAATTTTATTAACTTCTAGCACTAGATCTGAACAATGTGGTTATAACCATATGGCATGTATGTTATTAATTGATTGTAGTGGTGCCTCATAATAGTGTGCAAAGCAGTGATCTATGTACTTACTTTTGTTTTCCTTTACTTGTACCAATTGATTTTAAGACACATTTCTTTAGATGCTTATGCTTGTATGAACAGATTTGTGTAGACTAATTAGTTTACAGACTTTGTACTACGCTATTTTGACTTGCTGGAGCTTCATGCAACCTAATACTAAACTGATTGATCCTTGATATTTTTTTGTTTGAATGTATAGTCTAGTTTCTTTACATTCAATTCCAACCTCCAAATAATCATTGTAATTTAATGGAATGTAGTATAAAAAGCATTGATGTAGTTTAATGATTTGTTTCTTGAATCAATGTTGTTTTTATGATCAGATTTGTGAAGTCGAATTATTGTGCTATTAATTTTTGCTAGTGTTTTTCATTTATTAATATTGAATGCTTTTAGTAATTACCTTAAATACTAGTGTTCATTTATCTTAATTGTCTGGCAGGCACCAACCCCAGGTGATGCCTATGATGTACTCTCTCCGTGGCCTGATGAGGAGGTATGTTATTCCAAGCAGCTGTAGTGCATTTGGACATGCACAAAAGTAGTAGGTTTTTATATTTAGTAGGCAGTACTAACTATTTTCTTGTTTTATTTATTGTGCAGTACTTCTCTGGTTCAGATGTTGAAGTAGAGCAATGGACATACAAGTCCTTTGTGAGGAAAAAAGAAAAGAAGCTCAGGCGCAAGGGGATTTCTGCTTACCTGCCATTCAGCACCGAGTTCTACAGGTGCCCATTCCACCACTTCAAGCCACATGGGGCATTGAGGGTGGGGCTTGTGCAGCATGTCCGAGAGGTAGCCACTCGTGGACGTCTGGGTGAGGACTACTTTGAGGGTGACCTGCGTTATCGTGGCAGGCACGAAGCTCTACTCAGGGTCCTCCAGCCAGATGAGTTTGTGTTCAGCGACTCCGAGACTAAAGAGGAGTGAATATTGATATCAGTTGCTAGTATGTATGGTCACATCATCAGTATAGCGATGATGTTTATGTATATATGGTTAATATGTCGAACTGGTTAACTAGGTAGAAGTGGTTGAGAACTATGTTCTTTTGGTACTGTGGTTATAAGTGGTAACCTTGTGATGGTAGGGTGAAGTTCCTGTAAGACTACTATGTTATTATGCTGCTAGTAAGGTTATGGTTACATGCTCTTAATTGCTTGTTTCTTATATATGTATCTGTGTTGTGCCATGATAGTTGTGCTGCTAGTTAGAAAAATGTATTTCATTGCGTCAATTCTAAATTGGAAGGTTTTGGTAGGTGTAGCAAATTGTAGTAGTGTTTCAAAATTTGAAATGGTTTGGGCCATTTAAGTGCAGAGATAGTGCTGTATATGCACTATGCCATGTAAATTTGTATTAAAAACGTATGAATTTATGTTAAAATATAGGACAAAAAGATCAAATAAAGCAAAAAAAAGGCCACCCACTGGCAGGATATTTCTCAAGGGCATCACGGCCTGCATACGACTAGAAACCAAATGAATGGCCAGGATGCAGGCCCGTGACCTGCCAGTAGGCCCAACGACCCAAAGTAGAATTCCTGATAGCAAGTAAGATAGAACAGAGAGGCTATTGATAGCAGCCGAACGCGCGGCTATTTAAGCTGGTCGGAATCCTCTCCAATTGTCGAGGTGGGACTAAACTCCCAATCGTCCGACCCGTCTGACGTCGTGCGGCATTGGGGACATAATGGGCTGAAAGAGGCTCAGTTCGGTCGTAGGTAGCTTGTCCGGGCAGAAGGCCTGGCTGGGCTGAGTTCCTTTTTTTAAACATTTTGTTATTATTTCAATATTACTTGTAAGTTGTAATATAGCTTGTAATAAAGATTCGATAACTGTATGTAAAATAAATGTAATATTTTTATGTACCTAGGTTTTTTACTCTTGTTTTTATCATTTTTAAATATTTTGCAGATTCCGACTAGTTTTCAGAATTTTTTGATAAAAATTCAGATTTGGATTTGACGAGCTGTGTTTGTCTGAATTGCATGAGGGTTTTACCAACGTTTGAAGGACTGTAGGGGCCACATTATTTATTTATAGAGTTTTTTCAGATTCAAAACTTGGTGCGTGTACAAATTTGAAAATTCAGTTAAACACATCAAATAGGTGGTTTTGACATGAATTTTAGAAAAATTCAGATTTGGATTTGAGGACCTATGTTTGTCTGAATTCCATGAGGTTTTCACCATTGTTTGAAGGAATTTAGGGGCCACATTATTCGTTTGTAGAGTTTTTTCAGATTAAAAACTTGGTGCATGTAGAAATTTGAAAATACTAAATCACCTCCAAATCAAATTTGAATTTTGAGCAAGTTAACTTTCAAATTTTGATACCATATTTTTATATGTTGTTAAAATGGAGGTATAGCATGCGGTTTGTACATTGGTAGAACTTTGAAAGAGAGCTTGCACATCATAATGCATTATATTTGTTCGACGCGATTTTGACCAAACTTTGGCAGGGCACTAGAAATTCAAAAAAAATCAAAAAAAAGTAAAACATTGGCCATGTGTCTTACATTGTACCCTAGTTTGCACAAAAAATAATAAACCTTGAGTTTGTTGAATGAAAGTTGAGGTTGCTCTCTCACACTTGGTTTCAAGTGTGAGTCTCATGTGTAAGTACCCAAATTACCTAGGAGATGCCCAACTCCATGG
Organism: Avena eriantha; assembly: GCA_910589775.1. Classification (NCBI taxonomy): domain Eukaryota; kingdom Viridiplantae; phylum Streptophyta; class Magnoliopsida; order Poales; family Poaceae; genus Avena; species Avena eriantha. The sequence continues at coordinate 88,173 of CAJUXJ010001237.1, forward strand.
CATACTTTCTCAGAATGGTCTAAGATTTGGCATGTAGGTGTATCTTGTCATAGCACACATTTCATCTTTTGGGTTTTTGGTCCAATTATGATTTCAAATACCATTTTCCATTTTAATAATTGAAATTCAACTACATTTTGTAAAGGTAGTTCAAAAATTTGAATAAAATTTGTATTTCACCAACATGGTATGGTATTTGGGGTCATTTAGTTGGAATGTGACCACTTTGTTCATTGTCAAATGATTGTTTGCTCAAATTTTACCTCAAGTCAAATTTTGGTCAATAGTAGCGGAAACACTTGGTGCTCGACATCGTGGAAAACACGACTAGCGTCTCGCGTGTGTCGATTACGCTCAAAACATGCCAAATCTGGGCGATACGTTGGACCGAACGGGCAAAACGTGGAAACCGGGAGTCATGGTACATTCTATGTGGAAGCTCATATGCGGGATTGTTATTTTGATGAGAATGAAATGTTTCAGGTTTAAAAAATTTCGTGACAACTAGTTCACGTAAAATTTATCAGTGTGTAGGTTTTCAATTTTTATGAGATATTTTGAATTAGTTATGCACTGTACAAGCTTAGGTCAAACTTGAGTTGAAAGTTGTAGGAAAGCCGTGGGTTCAATTTTTGAAATTAAGTTGCAGCCACGACCAGAGGATTGGTGAAAGCCCCGTACGTTCAATTGTTGAAAGTTTGATGCCACAACCGGACCGCACCACACCTACACTCGTCGCATCGTCACAAAACTGATCCCACTGCTGCACCGCAATAACCGCATCGCATGCACCACACCTAAACACGTCGCACCGTAACAAATTAAAACTTACCCCACTGCACCGCAATAACCGCATCGCACCACTCCTAAACACATCGCACCGTAACAAAACTGACCGCACTACACCGCACTAACCGCGTCGCACCGTAACGGGTCGACTACATCGATGTACGGGCCCTCCGCCTCGACTCCACCGCCGCTGTAACACCACAATAACCGCAACGCATCCGCTTCTCGTCTGTTCTTCTTCCTCTCGCGTCTTCCTCCTCCACACGACGGGGAACTCAGCATCCATGGATCCCTATGGAGACATCCTCGATGACGGGAAAACCACGGTTGACATCAAGCCCATCTATGCCTATGGCACAAAGATTATGGAGGTGGTGTACACCAACGATGTGAACTACTTGAATCACATGTTGGAGAAGTTCGAGCAATTGCCCACATGTGTCATCAGGATCAACTTAAGCCCAATCTTAGTCAAACTGGACCCATAGTTGCCATAGGGTCCCACATGCACCGCTGCTAGCTATGTGGGCCCACATGTGTCATCAGGGTCAACTTAAGCCCAATCTTAGTCAAATTGGACCCACAGATGCCATAGGGTCCCACATGCACCGCTGCTAGCTATGTGGGCCCACATGTGTCATCAGGGTCAACTTAAGCCCAATCTTAGTCAAACTGGACCCACAGATGCCATAGGGTCCCACATGCACTGCTGCTAGCTATGTGGGCCAACATGTGTCATCAGGGTCAAATTAAGCCCAATCTTAGTCAAATTGGACCCACAGATGCCATAGGGTCCCACATGCACCGCTGCTAGCTATGTGGGCCCACATGTGTCATCAGGGTCAGCTTAAGCCCAATCTTAGTCAAACTGGACCCACAGATGCCATAGGGTCCCACATGCACCAATGTTAGCTAAGTGGACCCACATGTGTCATCTGGGTCAACTTTTGCGGCGATATGAGTCAACATAGAACCCACAGATGCCATTGGGCCCACATGCACCAATGCTAGTGTATGTGGACCCACGTGTGTCATCAGGGTCAACTTAAGCACAATTTCAGTCAAACTTTTGCCCAAACTCACTCAGACTATAACCACAGATGCCATCGGTACTCGCATGCACCGATGCTAGTGTAACTAGACCCACATGTGTCATCAGGGTCAAATTTTGCCCAAACTCAGCCAAACAGGAACCACAGATGCCATTGGGTCCCACATGCACCAATGCTAGTATAAGTGGCTCTGTTTCAAATTTTACTATGTAATATGCACTATGCACTGTCAAACCTGTTATAAGTGAGTTGATCAGAGCATTGATCTGTAAAATTGTCAAATATTTTTAAATTATTGATATATATATACCAATATGTACTGCTCTTTTTTAAACCATTATTTAGCAAACCCGCTAAATGGGCATAGCGCTATAGCTCCGCTATAGCTTTTGATAGCTTTTCAAATCGGCGCCGCTAAATCAAATAGCCCGCTATTTTAAACATTGATAAGTGGGTCCCACGTGCACCAATGTTAGTATAAGTGGGTCCAACATGCACCAATGTTAGTACAAATAATAGTTTACCTAATTGGGGAAAAAATCTATCCCTGTAGATATCCTAGCCCCTTCTCGTACTTTCCCCAAACTGCTCCTCTCCATTCGCATCTCCGCATCGCCGCCGCATCTCCGCACCGCCATGGCCGTCCGCATCGCCTCCATTAGGATCGTCCAGCCACCGACGATCGTATTTCTGCAACCCCGCCACCGCGCTTCTCCACAGCCACGCCGCCGCGCATCTCCGCAACGCATCCGCCACCCGTAATGACGTGCACGTCCGCATCGACTCCGGCCACACCACCGCGACGTCGGCCCGTCGGCGTTGACCGCATCTCCGCAACCTTGCTCCGCGCTGAAGGTGAGCCCAATCATGTTGGATTTACTTGTGCTGCCCATTGAAATCATGTCTGCATTGTTTGTCCAGTAGGGTTTTCCACGAGCTACGTGCTGAAGCTAGATTTCCCATGAAAATACACTAGTGTACCTACTGGAATAATTCCTGCACATTATAATCCCATGAATCAAACACTACTGGAAGGAAACATTGCATAAGGTCTGAACTCTACAATGCATGTGTAGGAAAATATATTAGGGCTCGTTTGGCTCCTATGCATTCATTTCATTTGGTTGAAATGAAATGAAATGAAATCCCCATGTCACTTCATTTGGATGGAATTTAAATTCCTTAATGATTTTTTATGTTTGGCTGCCACCTGGAATTCTGAAATGAAATGATTTACAGCTTCTGTTTGGCTGCCATTTTAAGCAAATTGTGAAATCAACAACACATTTGGCTTCAAAATTCAATTACATAATGTAAATAAAATATGATATTTTCAAAATAAAAATCAACTACAACATGAATAAAGATCAATGTATCCACAAATACACTTGTCTGCTCATTATATCAACACAGCTTGATCAATGATGTTCTCATTGTTAAACTGTGCTAATTATATCCCAATACTTGATAACCTTGTACTTATAGGAAGTTGCATCGTTGTGTGCCTACAAATAAGAGAAACTAGAACATGTTAGAACATGTGCCACTTCTTGAAAATCTTAGCCAAGGGTGAGCAACAGATAACACTTGTGAATAAATGTTTTCCTAATAGGTAGGAATACACTATAGCTATAACTTAGCACATCAGGCATGAAAAAGTAAATCTAATGTACAATACTGACAAGCCAGAGATTCAAAGTGAAGTTTAGTGGTGGTCCATTTCCTTGGTGCACAATAATGCATCATTCTGCCATGACCAAGATGACCAGATCGCATTCATTCTCTCCATCAAACATAACAAGTTTAGCTAGCTACATCTTGATATGAAAAATGGAACTTGTTTGGACAAACACATATATAGATGATAAATTAGTTAGGCATGACATGTCTTAAGAAATTGTCGATGCCGGAATTATGGATGGATGTTCATGTGTAGAAAATACCACCTGGCTGTTTTCCTTGTTGCAAGGAAACAACTCACAGTAAGCAAGGTGCAGAGCATGAATGACAATGAACCAGAAACACATGCGTAGAAAGTACAACCACATGATGCATAGAGGGACAGTTTTGGGGTCGGCTGTACCACATGCAACCATAACATCGGAAATGGAAGAACCTACACTAACTTGCCATCTCTGATGTGCTAAATCGCTGAAGCATTATATTCTGGTGACTAAAACAGAACATAATTACTAGCTATGATCTGTTTCTATAAGAAATAGGCCTAAACTTCCTAGTCTCCCAAAAAAGATCGGCCATATAGCTACTATATATGGCAAGAACTAATGTAGTACTTATGATGTTTCTAAAATCCAACACAGCAAAGGTAGTTCTTAGAGAACTTATATCTGACAGAATAGGAGTCTGGAGCTTTCCTATGCTATGACTAGTGCTTGTAGCATTGAAATAACTTGCAAGTATTTGCAGAAATAATATTTGTATTGTTTTGATGAAATACGTTGATGTGACGTTGTAATACCTATAATGTGTTTCGTACACTTTTACCATTTGTTAATGTGTGCTAAATTTGTATGCGCAGCCCATTCTTTAACATGGCAGGAGCATCTTCGCAGAAGCGTGATCTCGGACCACTCATCGCCCAAAGATGCCGGCTTACTGAGAGTGAGCAAGAGCATCTGCTGGAACTTCAATCGAACATGGGCAAAATTGTCGGGTGCCATTCGTAACCCGCTTGACCAAGACGAATCTTAAGCTGTACCACATGGTACATTCATATAACTTTCTTTTAATTCTTTTTTGTTGCCATGCGTGTATGCAATTTGTCTATGTGGTTTATGACATCGACTTACTAACTTATATATCTTGTTTTGTATTGATCAGAAATTGCCTAACAAGGTTGTTAATGCTCTACAAATCTGTGAGGGAGGCTCAACTGGAGTGTGTCTTCCTAAAGAGGAGATCACCCCCATCGACTTCAAGATAGAAAAGGATGATCACCTCTTCTTCGATCCAGATGGGTGGAAGTGTTTCGTACAGAGCACATATCTAGAAGAGGGACAAGCTGTTCTCATATACTCGAAGAAAGTGCATTCAGAAGGGTGGCGTAACCGAGAGGGTTTCGTCTTCATATTTAGAAGAATAAAAGATTTGTCGCCTACGCCGGTGTCCATGCTCAGGGGTGCCAAGGCGACGGCGGGCAGGGGACGTGAAGGACAGACGCGTACGCCGGCAACGCGCGTTGTCAAGAAGAGGCGCCGTCATACGGGCAGGGGCAGCGGCAAGGGCAGGGCCACTTCTCTGTCGCCATCGCCGTCGCCATCACCGTCACCATCGCCGTCGCCGTCACCGTCTCCACCACCCCATCTGCCGCTGTATCCGAACCCCGACTTTATGTTCATCCACATCCTTCACTAGGACAAGTGGGACAAGCTCTCCCTCTGCCATGCTTTCAAAGATTACATCAGCGGCGACCAGCCCAACACTGTGCGTGTCCGGGAGCGTAACAGCAGGCTGACCATCGATGTGAAGATGTATTTCGATCATCGAGACGGCCGCTTGTACCTCCGCAGGGACTGGCCCAAGTTCGTCAAGTGCTACACTATTTCGCTAGGCAACATCCTGGCGTTCGACTACTATGCTGGCAACAGGGAGCTGGTCGTCACAATCTACGGCGGTAGGCTCTCCCGCCGGGAGTACGCCACCAGCAGCGACGATGACAGCGATGATGATGGCAGTGGCGGTGACAGGGACACGCAGACCATGCCCGTCAAGGAGGAGGAGATGTCAGAGGGCTAGTACGGACGTCCAGACCGTGTCCTGACCCTATCAGATTTCCATGTCTGCCTCTTCCTAGACTAGGAAGAGGATCTAGGATTAAACTTACCCTGGTGCACTATGTTTCGGTTTTCCTGATACACTATGCTTAAGTCTAATATGTAAGACTAAAAATGCTTTTTCTACCTTGTTGCATGTGCATTAGGGTGTGACCAAGCAGATCCGCCCCTGTTCCTAGTTGCAAAACTATTTGCTGAGTTTCTGGGTGTAAAGTCTAATGAGATCACCTACCTTTTGGTGGATGTTAGAAAATTTTGCTGGCTACATATCTAATATGTGAAATAATTCTGCTCTTCTGTTTGTTTTTCGAATCAATGAGGTTTACTTGTTTAAGTGATATTGTGCTTCAGCTTTCAAGTTGGAGTTGTGGAATGAACGAAACTAATGGTATTGTTTGCTCAGTAATCCAACTGTTGTACGTGAATGAACATATTTTGTTTTCCTTTTCATATATAAACAAATGACTTATTCAAATAATTTAATATGGTTCATGGACAAATAAATTTATAGTACAATGAATTAGAGATAATCCCGGCTTGTAAACCATATTATAAATTCCGTACGGAAGGTATAAGTCGTGGCAAAACCTAAACCGTTGCATGTGTTAGGATTTATTTAATTACAATATGTAATTAGAGCTAATCCCCACTTGTAAACCTCCCGTTCTGTTCCCTCTATTTTTTCCAATCAAATTTACAATGAATGGTTTTTGTTCCCTCCACTTGTCTACCGAAAAATTTCGTTCCCACCTCTTTTGTTTTCGACCTGCCCGCCCATTTTGGCGCTAACAATTTGCCGCCCCCACGACACTTTAAAAACGGCGTGCCCCCACCTCCCGCATACCCATCCCCTAATTCCGTTCCTTGTTCACCGCCCACCTAGAACCCCATCGCCACTTTCCTCGACCCCAGATCCGTCAAGCAAGGCGTTGGTTGCCGGCGGATTTCCCCTCTACGGCGGGCGACATGTCTGGCAGTCTTCGAAGCGGCACACCACGCCGAAATGTGCTACCACTGACACCAAAGCAAAAGTGTAAACGCCCAGGTCATTTTTCTGCCACCCTAGGTCTATGCCTCTTTCTAGATCAGTCAAGCATGAGTTCTAGTAGATCAACATGTGTAGATCGTTGTTCAAGATGCTGCAGCTTATGTGCAAGATCTAGGTTTTAGATCATAGACATGGTTCGAGATGCCTAGCGCGTGTTGAACGTGACACCCTATGATCCGAATCCTTCGACAATGTGCTTGTCTTGGGTTTTAATTTCATAGATCATGGTTCTAGATGCCATGAATGTGTTGAGCATGACACCCTATGATCCGATCTTATAACTATGTGTTAGATTTAGGTTTTTGTTCCTACATAATGGTTCAGGTAATAGGGCACAACTTGTTGGATAAACCCTGCTGCTTGGCGTCTTAACTGACGCAACTGAACAACTTGATACCTAATACACCGAACCTGACATTTAACTGAACTTGTTGACAGTAGGGTTTAGACAGTTAACTGAATGACGATACGAGATTTGGAGGCAATAGAATAATGTTTTGTGAGCATGTTAATTTTATAGTATGGATCACATAATTTTTGCTTTAATGATCTTGTCTACTCTGTTTATACTAATGAGTATGATCATGACTTGCCTTTGCTTGATTGTTTTTAGTTACTCAAGTCAAAACAGCAGACGCATATCAAAATTTTAGGAAACAAGTGATGGAGGAGATCGTGTCTCGTATGTCTGAAGCACTGAAGCAGAATGCTATTGAACATGGCAAGCCAATGTTGGATTTCACGGCGGTGGCGCGTGAATTTGTGTTTGGTACTGCTAAGAAACCGGTGGCAGTGACAACACGGAAAGAGGCACAGCCGCATGAGAAGGATATCACCGAGGACCCTAATTATGAACCTGCTCCTGCCGACGAGCCCATTGATGATGATGTGTTTGTTCCGGATGAAGAGGACCATGATGTTGTTAAATCTTCCTCTAAGGTGAAGAAATGCAGCATTCTCCTGCCTTCACATGTAGGATATGTACAGATTGCTTTAATATTTATGGCTTGATCTATTAAAATGCAGGTAACGGAAGGTTCTACAAAAGAAAAGAAACAGAAGCGCTCAAAAACCTTTGTGCCTCCAAATGTTGTAACAAGGTCAGCAGCAAATGTAGAGACTCAAGATGATGGTGAAACAGAGACCCCTACCCAGAAAGCAGGGGAAGGGGGTACTAATGGAAATGAATCCTCACCCATGCTAATTCAATCCTCTAGAGGCAGCAACTCACCTGAGGAGAATGTACTTGTCCGCAGCGAACGGGAAAGGTATTGACAGCACGTCTTACAATTTATTCACTGGTTTAGTTGCAAAATTTTCAATTGAAGTCTTGACTCTCGTTTTGTCACTGGTTTCAGTTGCAATTGTAGACACGGGTGCTCTAAAGGAAAAGCGTAATGTACGCAAACCTACTATGGGGCATGGGGTACACGAGTGGTCTAGAAGGAATGGAGGGGCTAAGATGTAGATCAACTTCACTCCTGGCATGAGGAGACCCACTGATCCTGTCCAAGCAGCAAAACTGAGTTCAGAGTGTGGCATTCACATACGCAGCAAGATGCCACTGGCAACCCACTGGAAGCAGTATGGTGACAAGGAAGGTCGTCTGAAAGATACTATTCCGGAAACCATTAAGTCTATTACTGTAAGTCCGTTAACCTCTTATTCATTTTCCATATAAAATGTCTCACTAGTGGATGATTTTTTAACAATTCTGTCATTCGATGCTGATATGAATTTGTGTTCCATGTTATTTGCATGGAAAATTTGCAATGGATAGTAGTGGTGACCTTGGCAAAGACATTTGCACCAACATTTTACAGAAAGGTATTCGCCAACAACGTTGGAGGCTGAAAAAGGTCTATTGGAAAGATGTTAAAGATCTAACCCGCGAGCAAGCTTTATTGTTGAAACCAAAAGAGGTAGACGAGGAAAGCTAGGCAGAGCTTCTTGATATATGGCATGATGAGCACTACAAGGTACACGATTCCTGTTGTTTCAGCTACATCTATCGCAGACATACTACTGTACTGTGGAATACTAAATTCATGCATCTGTACATAGGCAATCTGCGAGAGTAACAAGAAGAACAGAGATGCTGTGACGAAGAAACACACCACTGGCTCAAGAAGCTTTGTTGCACATTACCATGCACTTGTGAGTATTCGAACTCTTCAGATGCAACACCTACTTCTTTTTGTGAACATGCCATACACACTTATAATTCATCGTGTCATAATTCTTGTAGAAATCTCAGAAGACCGAGGACGTTGATACCTCCCCGATTGATTTATTTAAAGCAAGCCACACTAACAAGGATGGTATGATGTCCCAGAAATGAGCAGAAGCTTATGTAAGTAAATTATTTTATGTGCTACGCATTTCTCATTAGTTTTTCTAATTATTTGATTTCTTCTAACTCTGGACTTGCTATTTTTTTATCCTATTGTAGACTGAGATGGTGCTTCAGAAAATGGGACCACACCCAGAAGATTGGATTCCCAAAACTGATATGGAGATTGTTGAAGAAGTCCTGAGAGACCAGAACAATTCAAGATCAATTACTTTCCTTTCCAGCATCGGAGTTTCATCTGCTTCCAAGAGGTCTAGCGTCTCAGCTGGGCGCATCCGTGATTTAGAAGAAAAGTTATCAAGTCAGGAGCAAGATTCGTTGAATGCAGCTGAAAGGGTTCAACGCGAGATGGAGAAACGGATGCAAGAGCAGGAAAGGAGATTTGAAGAGATGAGAAAGAAGCAGGATGATGAACTTGAAGTAGTGAAAAAGTCCAGCGAAGCGAATCGTCTGGCATTTGAGAAGAGGCAGAAGGAAATGGATGGCATGCTTAGTTACCTGTTGAGGATGTCGCAGAACTCCCAGTCCCAGTCCCCGTGACTTCGGCCAAAAATCTCTGCACGCTAATGGGCCGGGTGGGCCGAAACATTGTTTTTTTATTCCTTTAGTCATTCGAGTTTGATACAGCAGTTTCAGTCTACCAGAATTTTAAAGTTTGCGTGTGATAAAATTCATATTTATAAATTTTCTGCCATTTCAAATATTTGCTTCCATTTAATTTTGTTTCGTAATTTGCGTGGAATTTCAATTTTTAATCAAATTTGTCCGTGCAAAAAAATTGGTGACGGCGTCACATTCCTCCCGGCCCACAAGGCAGTTCTGAATGGGCAGGCCCAAAAAATGACACGTCATCATCGTGGGCCCCACATGCAGACGCCACGTCATCGTTGACGGCCCCACCTACATGCTGCCACGTCAGCGTCGCTGGACCCACCCGCCAGCTGCCACGTCATCTCCGCGGGCCCCACACGTAGGTGACACATCATCGCATTGGCCCCACCTGTCAGATGCCACGTCATCATGGTGGGACCCACCTGCCAGCTGCCACATCATCATCGCCGGACCCACCTGCCAGCTGCCACGTCAACATCGTCGGACCCACCTGCCAGCTGCCACGTCAGCATCGTCGGACCCACCTGCCAGCTGCCACGTCAGCATCGTCGGACCCACCTACCAGCTGCCACGTCAGCATCGTTGGACCCACCTGTCAGATGCCACGTCATCGTGGTGGGACCCACCTACCAGCTGCCACGTCAGCATTGCAGGTCCCACCTGCCAGAATCCTCGTGACGCCATAAATCTTCCGTGACGGCATATTTCATCAACGAATATGCTAAACGGTGACAGATTTTCCTATTTTAGGTGACGTAGAAGGTCCATCACGGATAACCTATCTTAGGTGACGCCGTAAGGACCGTCACCGAAGATCAATCTTGCGTGACGAAAATTTGTATTCCGTCACTATAAAAGAATCTGTGACGGAGCTTGCGTGACGACCCTGGTGACGCCACGTTTTCGTCACGAGGGAGTACTTAGTGACGGAAATGGCATTTTCGGTGACGAAAGTGATTTGTCACAAAAACTCTTTTCTCTTGTAGTGAGAAGCTGATGGCCTGGTTCTCCAGGATGCCCTCGCAAGTGTTGCGCAGCTCCGTCCACTTGGCGAGGTACTCACGGTCGGTCTCGCGATTGCCTTGGACGCACAAGGCCAGGTCGCGTGGGTGTCCCAGACGCTTGTATGTGCCATTGAAGTTGCGGACGAACACCTTCTCGAAGTCTGGCCAGGCGTTGATGCTGTTGGGCGCAAGGCTGCTGAGCCATGTCCCTGCCGACCTGGTTAGCATAAGGGGGCGTAGCGCACAGCTGTGCGCTTGTTCCCATGTGCTATGCCGACTGCCATAGCATAGTCGGTCAGCCAATCTTCCGGCTTCATGCTACTTTCGTACTCGGGGGTATCCCTGGGAAGGGTGAACTTATCCGGAAATGGCTCGTTCCGGATGCGGGGTCCGAAACAAACTGGTCCGGTGGAGTCTTCTTCTTCCGTGACACACGCTTGAGCGAGGAGCTCGATGTGGTCACGGGCATCCAGACGATCCGGGTTGGGCGCTCCCACCCGGCCGAGAGGCAGGAACCGACGGGTCTTGGTGCTCCGGTTGGCGGAGGGGGAGGCGGTGGGTTGCTGTTCACCGTTTGCTCCTAGCGTGGTTGGCCCTTGTTGCCAGAGCTGCGTTGCTTGCTGCGGGCCTTAGCCGGCTGAGGGGAGGACGCCTGCTGGGTGTCGCGAGGCGCGCCCTTGCTGTTGGCGGGTGGCCTGCTCACCTTGGAGTAGCTGGGGTCCTCCTGCATCTGCCGGTTGGAGTCAGCCTGCTCGTCTGTGATCCGGAGGAGCTCCTGCACCCGAGCGTGCTGGTGAGCTTGCTCCTCGCCCTCCAAGTTGGGCAGCTCTTCTGTTGTAGCTCGCGCCACGCGCAGGTTCTTGATGGGCGTGCTGTAGGTGGGCAGGATGAGGGCGGGCACGGGATCCGGTTCGTCGTCCTTTTCCATCCTTCCGCCCAGCTCGCCGCCCCGGCGTCGCACCTGGCCGCACTGGCTCGGCTCCGCGGTAGCCGGAGTGAAGCCGTGTGCGCGGTAGTACTCGCGCCGGGTGATCTCGAGTTTCTTGCGGGTTGCCGCCAGCTCCATGGCATCCTGGAGGAGAATCTGTCTCTCCATGGCGAAGTTGGCTTCCGCCTCCTCTGGGTTGTCCCCGAGGTTAACCGGCGTCAGGAGCCGATCAATGGCGTCCTCCACCGGATTCCAAGGCTGCGGAGGCGCGGAGGTTTCGCCCTCGTCTGTGCCCCGCTCCCGCGGCTGGCGGGGGTGAGAACTGGAGCCGGCCATCATGACATCAACGCCACAGGAAGCGACGGAGGCGCTGCCGCCCAGATGCGGCAGCTTCGTGACGGAGACGATGTCCCTAGGGAAACGCTTCGGAACGGTGGCGACGTAGACGGGGAGGTCGCCGAAAAGCAAGATGGAGCCATTCACTGGGAAGGTGGTTCCGGCGAAGCAGGAAGCGTTGTCGATGACGTAGTCGAACTTGCCGAGCGTGAGCACCAGGCCGGAGGCCACGCGCTCAACGGCTGAAGTGCGGGGTCCCGTGCGGAACGTGACTCCGGTCGAAGCCATCGTGCCCCACGGTGGGCGCCAACTGTCATTGTATTGGGAACGGCAGTACCTGAGAAGGTTAGATAGAGGAGTGGGGACTAGGAGGGAAGCTATCGACGGCGTCCGCAGGCGGGATTGGATACTAGCAACCATAGCTGGACGCAGGAAGTACCTAGGTTCGGAGCCCTCGTGGTGAGGTAAAAATCCTACTCCTACCGATCTGACTACGAGCGATATACGAGCTACAAGTGCTCCTCGAGCTGTATTCTCTATCAACTTCCTTAAATGCACTGAGACCAACCCTTTCTACTGAGGCCTTGCCTCTCCTTATATAGGCAGAGAGGCAACGGTCTCACTGGCCAGTCTGACTGGTGGCCCCCACGAGTGGGTCCCAGCCGACTGGTCATCTACAGTATCCGGTACAACCATGTCCTATCAGAGTACGAGCGGTAAGGCTGTCGTGGGTACAGTGGACGCCGTGCGAGCTTTTCGTCAGCACCGGGCCACTGTTCCTGCGTCATCCCCACAAAGTCTTCGGTATGGCCGAGTAGTTGCCAATCTTGTCGTTGTACAGGGCGTACCGCGCACTGTTCCGCACGTCGCCATGTCTCCTTGATTGGTTCCGGCTACGATGTTGTAGCCGGCTGCTTCTCGCTGCTCCGGCTACCTCTCAGTAGCCGGCTTGACTTGCCCTGCTCGGCTACGCTTGACCAGCCGGACGCGATCCAACTGCCATACTTCTTGTCTGGTTGGGGTATCCGGAGGTCATCCCCCGACAGTCCTTTTCATGAACCACACCTAGTATCATTGCATGTATGTTCCTCTAAACAAACCACATAAGGATCCACCAATGTGGCATCCCACGAAAACCACTACTAGAAAATCGCTGTGTTTTTGTTTTGTGCATCATCATGACTGCATGCTCATGTCATCATGCCACATTGCATTTGAGAATCTTCATACCTGCATGCATATGTTTGTTTAAAACTATTTTCTAAAAGCCTATCTTGTTTTCTATTTACCTCCCTCTATTTTGGCCTCTCTCTTTTATATTCTAGTTGGTGACATGTGTGATGGAACCATAATGTCCAAGTTGTTTTTTTATTTGAGTCTTGCTACTTTTCTATTTGCCAAAATGCCCAAATTGAGTTGGGGTATCATCTCCTTATTCACTCTATTTATATCTTGTGGTCTATTGTGGATCAAATGGTCATATTATAATTCCACCACATGTATCAAATGGATTCCTTTGTTTTTCCCATGAGGTTTTCTAAATCTGGTCCATTTAAAATATGTGGATTCTATTTAATCTTGCTCATCTATCTACCTTCTTGGGATCATATTCATCTCTATTCTACTTATCTTCTTGTGTTGATCCTCTTATTCTTTGTGGTTGATTCTCTAATTCTTGTATCTTCAGACATCCTATAATTATTCTACCTTTTATTTTAATTCGATTTGATATCTTATTGCACCATTCCACCTCTTGCTTCGATCTTTCGCCATTTTCCCGCAAGCCCAATTCTTTCTTCTTCTAAATCTATCCTACGTGTGCCATGCACATGATCCCATGCTCCATTCTTTTATACTGCATTTTCCCCTTGCCATCTTCATGCATATCTTTAAGAACAAACCTATTTATATTAAAAATCGTATTTTATTTGTTTGCTTAAATACACGTACGGGTAATATATATGGCGTCGCCTTCTTTTTCTCACGTCGTAACAAAACTAATAATAGTTTTTGGTTTATTATAAGACAACAAACGGTTTCCTTATTTTACTAAAATTAGGCAAAAAGTCCGTCTAAAAGTTTGGTCTAAAACTAGCCCCATCTAGTCTACTTTGGACTATATAAATACCCCTCTCCCCTTCTTCCTCCTCTCAACCCTAGGTTCCAAAATGTATCCAAAATTTCCTCTTCCTTTTCCCAGATCTAGATCTAAAATTCTTTCTTTTCTTCCAAAAATTTCAGCCACTGCCGGTGTTCTCCTCCGATCCCCTTGGTCGCGAGATTTCGCTCCACTCCCGTAAGCTGCTCCACAACACCGCTGCCTGAGAAGCCTCCTTGCATCCATGCGCCACCAACCACCATTGATCCATGCATGAACTTGCTCAATATACCAAGAAATATAAAATTCATGCTGCCACTTGCATCAGTTCCCAACACGCCTGTCTCTCCTTGGGCTCGACCCCATGTGCGCGCACGCGCAAGCTGGCCGGCCACCATCTTGTCTCCCTTGATGCGCGCCGTATGAACATTGCCTGCACACCACCGCGCGTATGTTTCAGCAGCAGGTCAATACTGCTCACCTGATCGCCTACTACCGATCCAAAAATCTAAATAATTATAAAAAGAAGAGCCGCCAGATCCACCCAGCAGACCATCTGCCTGGGCAGCCCGTGTCCCGTGCCTTCCCACCAGCGCGCCTTGTCGATCCCTTGTTTTGTTTATCTTCTACTCCGCTTGGGCCTGTTCCAATTCGCGTCGCGTGAGGCGCCCGCGCTTGCAATCATCCCCGCGTCTGTATAGGTAGCCAACAGTTCCAGCTTATGATGTCTATTTCTCTGCTTTGTCTAATTGTTTCATTCGGCGCATCCTAGATCCACTCCGCTGTTCGGCTGTGTGACATATGTTCAACCATATTCCTGTAAGGGATTCGTTTCCAGAAATTTTGTCCGTTGTCTCTGGTTGATGTTTCTCAAGATAGTCAGCGCCTTAGGATCTATCCGTCTGTCGTTCAAGTGCTACTTTGTCTACTTCCGCATCAATTTGAAGGCCGTCTTTCCACCTCTCCGATGCAAACCGTGAGGCCCCAATCATATCCATATTTTTATATAAGTGCAATATATATTGTCGCATTAAATCTAGTCATGCTTGCATACATGTCATATCGTGGGTTTGGGCTAAATAGCAATTCACTTAAATTAAATATGGAATCTATATGCGGGCTATTCTAATCTTATATCGGCTCCATTTATATTTGTGTAGCGAACCGATGCCCTGTTTTGCCTTGTTACTTTAACATTTAATTTGTGGGGTAGATAAATAACTCGAACCTATTAATTAATTGTCGGGACCCTGGTTCCGCTTAATACTGCATAAATGCACCGCATCTGCATCATATCATAATCATGCCGGATCTTCTGCCGTAGTATTAAATATTGTCTCCGGTGTTTCTGCTAGTGTTTGCTTCTTCGCGGATTAGGCCGATGAGTTGATGCGAGTATCGACAAGTTCTCCGGCAATGTACCGTCGGCAGCGTTTTCCCAGGCGAGCATCTCTCCCCCTTCTACCTATTTTGTATTTATAGTTTTTATTTCCTTCTGTTGATCTATTGCTACCCGTGTCGCGATGTTTTAGTTTCCGTGCACCAGTTATATCCCGTGCAGCCTCTATATTGCCATGGACACCTCCTATTACCTGTGTTTGGTAGATAGCTGGCCTTGCGAGTCGTAGTTGCTTGCGCAGGTGCGATCTCGTGTAGTCAAGTACCACAGTTGTTGGAATGCTGGAGATGATCATGACTTTAAATACAACTATTAAAATGCTAGCTATAACTAATGCAGAGGAATCGGTGGGCAATAGATGTTATTTGGTTCTTCCACGCTCACTTGTGTCCCGTAGGACCCCGAGTACTTGATACCTGTTCCTTGATTTTTCGCACTATCCACATCCGGGAGGCCGTGGACCCCCTTGAGCCAGAGCTTGATTCATTTCTATTTCTTGGGGCCACAAAGTAGTTTGGGGCTTTATTACTATCATGTACTTATGTCCTGCTTTACTGCTTTATTTAAGATTGTGCGTGGAGCACCTGTACTGTTTAGGATCGCGGAGTGTTTTCGCGGTATCGACAAGCCCAGTCACACTTTCGGGTTCCCAGTCGTTTACAGCCATTGACACAAACCCTGGGTCCGTTCCGGAGCCGGCCAACTTCGTTGCGGGTAGCTTAGTGGGGTGGCCCCCTGAAATATTTTATGAATCCTGTGATCGCTTTGTCGTGAATGCCTCGTTGGGTTTTGAGTTGGTTTTTCCGAGGTTGATCGAGTGTGTGTTGCTATTTGTGCACCCCTGCAGGGTAAAACTTTCTGAAAGCCGTGTCCGCGGTTATGGACGACTTGGAGCACAGTATCTCGATCATAGACAAGCATAACTAAAGTAGTGATGTAAATTTGACTTAATATGTGACTAGTAATCAGATTCAACTATAACGGAATGGATATTAAAAGTGCCAACAACTGCTGGATCTGGGTTGTTTTGTTATATATGCCTAGTAAATATTGCAACTCCAATGGAATGTGATAAAAGTGCCAACAAATGCTGGGTTTTGGGATTCCTAAGGACAATTATATCTGACTAGTAAATGTTCCAACTACAATGGAATGGTAATTAAACTGCCCACTACTTATGCTTCAGGATGACTCATGCTGTCTATATCTGATTAGTAAGTGCTGCAACTATAATCGAATGAATAAAATTGCCAACCGTGTGAGTTCCTTGGTCTGACTTCCTCGTTTGGTCTCGAGGGAGAAATACCAGGATGGGTTTGTTTGGAGTTAGCTTCAGGTTGGATTCAAATAGGTCTTTCTTACCCCTCTCTGATAACTGCCAGTTGTATCGAGTCTCTATAGGTTGTTTAGTGCCGCTGCGCTGCCGCTTCAGCCCACCATACCTATGTAGGCGGGAGCCGCTGAATTCTAGCCTCGCCGTGTACTAGCCCCAGTACTGACGCCCCTCTTTTTCCTTTGCCCTTTGTCGGCACCCCTTCTGTTTTAGCAGGTTTGAGATCGACGTCGTTAGCAGGGTTACCCTTCCGGCTTGGCCTGGGAAGGGTTATGGACGCCATTGGTTATTCTTCAGGGCTCTTAGCCCCATTTGCATCTTGTCCGTACTCGGACGCAGTATCGTTTTCAAGGTGATTTGGATCTTTGTATTGTATATCTGTATTCTTGACTCGTGGAGTCGTGTTGTATATATATCTGTTCTGTGGGTCCCATCAAGGACTGTTGTGTAATGGTATTACTTCCTTTTCCACCCGCACGAAAGTGCCTGGTGGGCGTCCTTGAATCGTTTCTATGCGGGTTTGGCGGAAAGGGCTAAAACTTCCATAGGGCCGATTCGAGGGTCTTACAACCAGTGTCATTGCATGTCTGTTCTTTTCATGAACCACACATGGATCCACCAGTGTTATTGCATGTGTGTTCTTTTCTGAACCACACATCGATCCACCAGTGTCATTGCATGTGTGTTCTTTTCATGAACCACACCTAGAGTCATTCCATGTGTGTTCTTTTAAACAAACCACACATGGATCCACCTAGTGTGATTGCATGTCTGTTCTTTTCATAAACCACACATGGATACACCGGTGTCGTTGCACCTTTGTTCTTTTCATGAAGGACATCAAGAGTCATTACATGTGTGTTCTTCTAAACAAACCACATAAGGATCCACCAGTGTAATTGCATGTTTTTTCTTCTAATGAACCACATAACGATCCACCAGTGTGATTGCATGTCTGTTCTTTTCAAAAACCACACATGGATCCACCAGTGTCATTGCATGTTTGTTCTTCTCATGAACCACAGCCAGAGTCATGGCATGTATGTTCTTCTCACAAACCACATAAGGATCCACCAGTGTCATTGCATGTGTGTTCTTCTAAACAAAACACATAAGGATCCACTGGTGTCATGGCATGTCTGTTCTTTTCATGAACTACACCCAGTGTCATTGCATGTGTGTTCTTCTAAACAAACCACATAAGGATCCACCAGTGTCATTGCATGTCTGTTCTTTTCATGAACCACACCCAGTGTCATTGCATTGGTGTTCTTCTAAACAAACCACACATGGATCCACCTAGTGTGATTGCATGTCTGTTCTTTTCATAAACCACAGCTAGATTCATTGCATGTAAGTCCTTTTCATGAATCACACATGGATACACCAGTGTCATTGCATGTATGTTCTTCTTATGAACCACACCCAGTGGCATTGCATGTTTGTTCCTCTAAACAAACCACATAAGGATCCAGCAGTGTCATTGCATGTTTGTTCTTTTCATGAACCACACATGGATCCACCAGTGTCATTGCATGTGTGTTCTTTTCATGAACCACACCTAAAGTCATTGCATGTGTGTTCTTCTAAACAAACCACACATGTATCACCTAGTGTGATTGCATGTCTGTTCCTTTCACAAACCACACATGGATACACCAGTGTCATTGCATGTGTGTTCTTTTCATGAACGACTGCTAGAGTCATTGCATGTGTGTTCTTCTAAACAAGCCACATAAGGATCCACCAGTGTCATTGCATGTCGGTTCTTCTCATGAACCACATAAGGATATGCATGTCTGTTCTTTTCACAAACCACACATGGATCCACCAGTGTCATTGCATGTCTGTTCTTTTCATGAACCACATAAGGATCCATCACTGTCATTGCATGTGTGCTCTTTTCAGGAACCACACATGGATCCACCAGTGTCATTGCATGTCTGTTCTTTTCATAAACCACACCTAGTGTCATTGCATGTCTGTTACTCTAAACAAACCACACATAAGGATCCACCAGTGTCATTGCATGTCTATTCTTTTCATGAACAACACATTGATCCACCAGTGTCATTGCATGTGTGTTCTTTTCATGAACCACGGCTAGAGTCATTGCATGTATGTTCCTCTAAACAAACCACATAAGGATCCACCAGTGTCATTGCATGTCTGTTCTTTTCATGAACCACACATGGATCCACCAGTGCCATTGCATGTGTGGTCTTTTCATGAACCACGGCTAGAGTCATTACATGTGTGTTCTTCTAAACAAACCACACATGGATCTACCTAGTGTAATTGCATGCCTGTTCTTTTCACAAACCACACATGGATCGACCAGTGTCGTTGCATGTGTGTTCTTTTCATGAACCACAACTAGAGTCATTGCATGTCTGTTCATTCCACAAACCACACATCGATCCACCTAGTGTGATTGCATGTCTGTTCTTTTCACAAACCACACATGGATCCACCAGTGTCATTGCATGTGTGTTCTTCTCATGAACCAGATCCAGAGTCATTGCATGTCTGTTCTTCTCACAAACCACATAAGGATCCACCACTGTCATTGCATATGTGTTCTTCTAAACCAACCACATAAGGATCCACCAGTGTCATTGCATGTCTGTTCTTTTCATGAACCACACCAGTATCATTACATGTGCGTTCTTCCAAACAAACCACATAAGGATCCACCAGTGTCATTGCATGTCTATTCTTTTCATGAACCACACCCAGTGTGATTGCATGTGTATTCTTCTAAACAAACCACATAAGGAGCCACCAGTGTCATTGCATGTCTGTTCCTCTAAACAAACCACCAATGGATCCACCTAGTGTCATTGCATGTCAGTTCTTTTCACAAACCACACATGGATCCACTAGTGTCATTGCATGTCTGTTCTTCTCATGAACCACAGCTAGAGTCATTGCATGTGTGTTCTTCTAAACGAACCACATAAGGATCCACCAGTGTCATTGCATGTGTGTTCTTCTCATGATCCACACCCAGTGTCATTGCATGTGTGTTCTTCTAAAAAAACTACATAAGGATCCACCAGTGTCATTGGATGTGTGTTCTTTTCATGAAACCATAGCTAGAGTCATTGCATGTGTGTTCTTCTAAACAAACCACATAAGGATCCACCAGTGTCATTGCATGTCTGTTCTTTTCATGAACCACACCAAGTATCATTGCATGTGTGTTCTTCTAGACAAACCACATAAGGATCCACCAGTTTCGTTGGATGTGTGTTCTTCTCATGAACCACACATGGATCCACCAGTGTCATTGCATGTCTGTTCTTTTCATGAACCACGCCCAGTGTCATTGCATGTCTGTTCCACTAAACAAACCACATAACGATCCACTAGTGTCATTGCATGTGTGTTCTTTTCATGAACCACATCTAGAGTCATTGCATGTGTGTTCTTTTAAACAAACCACACATAGATCCACCTAGTGTGATTGCATGTCTGTTCTTTTCACAAACCACACATGGATACACCAGTGTCATTGCATGTGTGTTCTTTTCATGAACCACAGCTAGAGTCATTGCATGTGTGTTCTTGTAAACAAACCACACATGGATCCACCTAGTGTGATTGCATGTCTGTTCTTTTCATGAACCACACCCAGTGTCATTGCATGTGTGTTCTTCTAAACAAAGCACATAAGGATCCACCAGTGTCATTGCATGTGTGTTCTTTTCTTGAACCACAGCTAGAGTCATTGTATGTGTGTTCTTCTAAAAAAACCACATAAGGATCCACCAGTGTCATTGCATGTCTGTTCTTTTCATGAACCACATAAGGATCCACTAGTGTCATTGCATGTATAATCTTTTCATGAACCACACATGGATCCACCAGTGTTAGTGCATGTCTGTTCTTTTCATGAATCACAGCTAGAGTCATTGTATGTCTGTTACTTCCACAAACAACATATGGATCCCCAAGTGTCATTGCATGTCTATTCTTTTCATGAACCACAGCTAGAGTCATCGCATGTCAGTTCTTTTCATGAACCACAAATGGATCCACCGGTGTCATTGCCTGTCTGTTCTTCTGATGAACCACACATGGATCCACCAGTGTTATTGCGTGTCTGTTGTTTTCATGAACCACACCCAGTGTCATTACATGTATGTTCCTCTAAACAAACCACATAAGGATCCACCAGTGTCATTGCATGTATGTTCTTTTCATGAACCACACATGGATCCACCAGTGTCATTGCATGTGTGTTCTTTTCATGAACCACACCTAGAGACATTGCATGTGTGTTCTTCTAAACAAACCACACATGGATCCACCTAGTGTGATTGCATGTCTGTTCTTTTCATAAACCACACATGGATACACCGGCATCATAGCATGTGTGCTCTTTTCATGAACGACAGCTAGAGTCATTGCATGTGTGTTCTTCTAAACAAACCACATAAGGATCCACCAGTGTCATTGCATGTTTGTTATTTTCATGAACCACATAAGAATCCACCAGTGTCATTGCATGTCTGTTCTTTTCATGAACCACATAAGGTGATGGGTTCGTAGCATGGAAAACAAAAAATTTCTACCGCAAGAACGAACAAAACCTAGATCTAATCTAGATAAAAGCGAAGATCTAATCTATGAGACATGAGCAACGAGATAGATAGGAACTAACCCTCGTAGATCCGAAAGCGTTAACGAGATTAGATCTCGTGGTTGATGTAGTCGATCACTTGCCGATCTCAAGATCGTGTGGATGATCCTTCCGGCGTCGCGATCCAGCAGCGCTTCCGCCCTCGGTCAAGTAGACGATCCTTCCGGCGTCGCGTTCCAGCAGCGCTTCCGCCCTTGGTCAAGTAGACGATCCTTCCGGCGCCACGATTCGGCAGCGCTTCCGCAGTCGGTCACACGTGCGGAGTCGAAGCAGACCTTCCTCTCCCCGTTCCAGCGAGCAGCGGAGGTAGTAGATCTTCTCCACGGAATCCCAGCAGCACGACGGCGTGGTGGTGGTGGTGGAGTAGAGAATTCTGCAGGGCTTCGCCTATGCCTGTGCAGAATATGGTGGAGGAGAGAGGCGGCAGAGATTAGACGTTATGAGAGCGTGGGTGGAGGGGGCGCCCCTGCCCTTCTATTTAAGGAGGGGATGGAGCCATGGGGAGGGGAGTCCTTGTAGGACTCCTCTCCTCCCTAGGCCGGCGGATTGGAGGTGGGGGGAGGAGTCCTCCTCCCCCACGAATCCGTATCTTGACCCACCAGGACTCCTTGATCCCTATCTTGATTTTCAAGCAAACTCCAAGATATCTTCTAGAACCTTCCGGAACATTCCGAAACCTTCTAGAATCCTCATATAAACACTCCGGAACATTTCCTATCTCATAAAATGATCTCCTATATATGAATCTTATTCTCCGGACCATTCCGGATCTCCTCGTGATGTCCCGAATCCAATCCGAGACTCCGAACAACATTCGGTCTCCAACGCACATTCCATATCTACTTAAAACAACTTCGAACCTTAAGTGTGTCACCCTACGGTTCGTGAATATGTAGACATGATAGAGACATATCTCCTATCAATAACCATCAGTGGGACCTGGAGATCCATAATGGCTCCCACATACTCAACGATGACTTTGCGATCGATTGAACCATTTACATACGAAACTAATTCCCTTTGTCTTGCGATACTATACTTATCCGAGGTTTGATCGTCGGTATCTCCATACCTAGTTCTACCTCGTTACTGACAAGTACTCTTTACTCGTTCCGTGATATGTCATCCCTTGTGACCTAGTCACATGCTTGCAAGCTAACTAGATGACATTCCACCGAGAGGGCCCAGAGCATATCTATCCGTCATATGGATGGACAAATCCCAATCTTGGTTCATGCGCTTCAACACATACTTTCAGAATACCCAATGACACTTTTATAACCACCCAGTTACGAAGCGGCGTTTGATGTCATCAAAGTATCCATCCGGTGATGGTGATTAACATAACCTCATGGTCGAAGGAATAGGTTACTATGTATTTGAAAGCTTACAGCAATACGAACTTAATGACTTGATCTTATGCTACGCTTACTATGGGTGTGTGTCCATCATATCATTCTCCTAATGACATAACCTTGTTATTAATCACATCCTAATTTCCATGATCAGGAAACCATGATCATCAATTAATCAACAAGCTAGTTCAACAAGAGGCTTACTAGGGACTCTCTTATGTTTACAAAACACACATGTATTAGTGTTTCCTAATAATACAATTATAGCATGGGATGGAAACATTTATCATAAACATAAAGATATAATAATAACCACTTTATTATTGCCTCTTGGGCATATCTCCAACAGTCTCCCACTTGCACTAGAGTCAATAATCTAGTTAAAAACTTGTGCATTCAACACCTATGGCTTTCTGGTGTTGTATAGACACTATTGCTAGTGGTAAACATAATCTTCAGATCTGACACTTCCAGGTCCGTGTGTATTTGCATGTCCTTGCATCTCTACGCATTACTCATTCTCCAATGAGATGGCATTGTATACATTTGGTCCTTTGGTGAGACCTTTAGTTCCTTCGGCTCAAAATATGTTGATATAATTGTCACACAATATATCTTCATAGTATTAGCCTACTTTGAACCACACCTAGTTTGATAACAAACTACTTAACACAAATGCCCTCCTTTGCTGCTACTACAGCAGTTTATATACTTAGCCTTTTGTTGTAGTATCCGTCACAATGTTTTTTTAACTTTGGAACTCATCCAAATCCATCATGGAACATCCTTTACATTACATTGTGCTACCCATTGTCTAAATTGAGATAAACTTAACTTGTGACAAAACTAGTATTAATGTAACAATTTACAATGAACCATTTGTCACCACTATATAAATAATATATTCTTAGTTCTTCCAAAGCTCATAAGAATATCTTTACTATTGTCCAATGATCATCTTATGAATCATTTTGGTATATGCTCATAACATTTAGAGCATAGGACATATCTGGATGTGTACATCTCAAAGAATGATTGATCAAAATATTCTTGTAATTTCACCAAGTGTCAAAACACTTGAATCTTGTGTCAACACACTCGAATCTTGATTCAGTCCTTTCCGTGCATCAAGAACCTTTCTTGTTGTTTCTATATTGAACTCATTCAACATCTTATCTATGTACATTTGGCAAAACCATATTAGCGCCTCAATCTATCCATATAGACATTGATGCCTAATTCTTGGGTTATGCCTAAGTCTTTCATCAAAATGAAATTCTTAACCTGTGTCAATACAAGATACATCATTTCCAATCAACAATATGTCCTCTACATAATGTATTAGAAATATGTCTCAGCGCTCCCACTTAATTTCTTGCAAATGCAAGCATCTTCATCATCTCCGATGAATTTAAACTATTTTAACAGTTTCATCATGGTGAAGATTCCAACTCCGCTATGCTTACTTCAACTATTGAAGTTTTGCATACTCTTTTAGCATCCTTTGAATTAACAAAACCCTTTGGATCGCGTCATGTACACGTCCTAGGTAACCATTCTATTAGAAGAACTTGTTTTGTTTGTTCAACTACCATATACCAAAATATATGTAGTGGTTGCTACATTAATCCGTCCAGACTAAATATCGCTATGAAAGATCAAATCTTATCATAGTCAATTCCTTGAACATTGTCGTAAACTCTTTCCGACATGTCGACTATTTCATAGATTTGAAACATCCATGTCTATTTCTTTATAGATCCAAACACGACCGATAGGCTTCACGCCTTTCCGGAGGGTCTTCTAAGTTCAGAAACTTGATTTCTCGTGTATGGATACTATCACGGATTCCATGACTTCTAGTCATTTTATGGAGTCAGGGCCCATCATCGCTTCTTTGCATGTAGTCGGTTCATCATTGTCAAAACAATAACTACTTGCTTATCAAATCTTACTATGTGATTCTTACCGACCCACATGGTTCTATAGGAACTCTAATCTCCGAGATCACACCTTTTGTAATCACGAGAGCCATGAGCATTGTGGCCGTCACCGGGACACTTTCCGGCGCTGCGCTACTTAGCACATATAGCTAAGGTTCCACAACCTTATCAAAGTTCTATTGTCCTCCCACTTAACTTTTCACGAAAAATTCCTTCTCAAGAAACTTGACGTTCCAAGTAACAAACTCTTTTGTCCTCAGTGTTATGGAGAAATTCCCAACAAATTCTTTGGGATAACCTACAAAGACGTGCTTATCCGACTTTGGTTGTAAACATTTTACTTATGCATAACATACCAAAATTTTAAGAAAAGACAATTCGGGTTATATCCCAAACCATGACTTATATGGTGTCATTTCAACGGATCACGATGGAGCTCTTTTCAGTGTAAAAGCGCTAGTCACTAAAGCTTTAATCTTTAAAAACATAATGGCAGTTTTATAAATGACACCCTTGATCTTACCATCTCAAACATGGTTTGATTTTCTCTCGAATATGCCATAATCCTATGGTTTATCGGGAAACACAAATCACAGAACAATTCCTCAAGTCTTAGGTGTTTTTGCTAAACATGTAACTCAAATGTCTTCCTTTATGATCGAATCATAAACTCTTTATTTTCTTGTTACAATGATTTTCCACTTCATCTTGAAAGTCTTTGAACATTTTTCAAATGTTTCATACTTCTTCCTTATTGAGTAAGTATATACATATACTCACTCAAATCTTCGGAGAAAGCATATGAAGTTGAAATCCATCGCCCACGACTACACATAATGGACTATATACATCAATATGTACAAATTCCAATCAGTTAGTCGTCCGTTCCTCTTTTGGCCTACGAACGGAGTTTTAATTATCTCCAGGAAGTTATCACAAGCGTCATTTGATCCAAATCAAAGACTCCAAAAATCCATCAACATGGAGTTTCTTCATGTATCCCTTTCAATATAATTTAAACGGCGGTGTCACTTCGCAAGTGATCTTTCAATCATTTGTCTTGCGACATTTTAGCAATAGTGTTTATGGATGTGATTTCTCCTACCAGACTTGTAAAAGTTCATCCATCCTTTATGGAATATGGTAATTATTTGAACAACCATTGTTCTCGTAATACCGGAACAAAATAACAAATCTTGAAGGCTAGGTTTGATGTCAACGAAAAGCACAATAACACCTTATTTGTTTTTGATGAACATCATCACTCATTCTCTTGCTAGTTACTTAGGCCATTGTAGTTCATGAATTGTGTTGTCATGTATGACACTTCATACCAACCAAGTCGGTATCCAATACCTAAGAGCCACATTGTTTAACAAGCAATGAATACAACCATAACATGTATGTCTTCTATATACCCAAGTTGGACATCTCCAACCTTACAATTTCTGCCAAATATTTTATAGATTCTCTTTCAGCAATTCCTTTTTCTTTTAAAAGAATCTATCAACATCAATAGTGGTGTCATTCACATGACACATAGTACAAAGCGTATATAGTCAAATACTAATACCTTTGGACTTGCACTTTGAAGTGGATCACCATCATCAAATGTTTGGCATTCTTTCAAAATTCCATTCTTTAGTAATCTTTTAGTGTAGCAAACATTTTACTTACATCTTCTATTCATCCTTATCATGACAACTTTCATGATCAAGCTGCTATAGCTTATAAAGGTGAATTGCGAGTATAATGTTCATTTTCAAAACCTTTTGGAGGATTAGGACGACTAGCGTCTCCAACCTTCACAAATTCTCATCAAATATGAAG
Source organism: Avena eriantha (assembly GCA_910589775.1). Classification (NCBI taxonomy): domain Eukaryota; kingdom Viridiplantae; phylum Streptophyta; class Magnoliopsida; order Poales; family Poaceae; genus Avena; species Avena eriantha. Next base: position 114,695 of record CAJUXJ010001237.1, read on the forward strand.
ACGTATACTCTATCATGTTGTAACCAACACATTGTTTTAGATATCGCAATACCTTTCACATATGATGGTTTTTGAAACATTGCTTTCATCTCTTAGATAAACTTGATATTAAAAACAATCTTTTGAGTATCAAGAATCATGGAGGCTAACATGATACATTAGATACTAACACTGGAATTGTTACTCTTGATTTAATACTATTTATTAAACTTCATGGAGTAAATTGAGTTTGCTGAAAGTTTGCAATAGGACTTATAAATTTTAATTGACACTCAAAACAACACGATACCAGTTCGTAAAGCAAATATCCAGAATTTCTATAGTTCCACTATCTCAACTATAACTAAGCGTAAGGTGGTGAACGGATGCCAATGACTACAACAAACTATGCAAATTCACTTTGATTGTGTTTATGATAAATTGAGTTCGACTAATCCAAATTACAAATGAACTCCCACTCAAAACAACATCCCTCAAGTTGTTTTAGTGATTACATGAACCAAATCCACTACACCAAGTCCGATCATCACGTGAGATGATGTAGCTTTAAAGGCGAACAATCAACATGTTCATCATATCATCCATATGACTCATGCTTTACCTTTCGGTATTCTGTGTTCCGAGACCATGTCTGTACATGCTAGGCTCGTCAAGGTTAACCTTAGTTTCTGCATGTGCAAATCTAGCTTGCACCCGTTGTATGCACACGTAGAGTCTATCACACCCGATCATCACGAGATGCTTCGAAACGACGAGTCTTAGCAACGGTGCCAACTAAGGACGAACACTTTATTACTTGATATTTAGTGAGAGGGATCATCTTATAATGCTACCGTCGCGATCTAAGCAATACAAGATGCATAAAGGATTAACATCACAGGCAATTCATAATATGTGATATGATATGGCCTTTCTTCTTGTGCCTTTGATCTCCATCTCCAAAGCATGGACAAGATCTCCATCATCACCAGCGTGGCGTCAAGGTCCGTGGCGCCGCTTCATGGTTGTCCATCATCACTAGTAACTATTACAACTACTTGGAATAAAGCTATTACAAGATGAATAGACACACAGGTCTTAACATAATTAAAAGACAACCATTAGGCTCCTGCCGGTTGCCATATTACAACAAGGATCATTGCATACATCAAATACAATCATAATCACATGATGGCCATATCACATCACAAAACCCCTGCAAAAACAAGTTAGACGCCTCTAATTTTCTTTGCATATTTTACGTGGTATGGGGCTTTCGCATAAGACCGATCTTACCTACGAACAAGGACCACAACGTTGATACAAGTGTTGTCAAGAGGCTCATTGTAAATTGAATCTTAACTATGGTGGGAGAGACAGACACCCGCAAAGCCACTTGTGCAAAGCAAGTTGCACGTCAAGCGTGGAGCAAGTCTCATGTGCGATGACATGTAATGTTAGCCCGAGCCGCTTCATCCCACCATGCCGCAAGATGCAAAGTACACGCTAAGACACCGACAACAAAAACATCAACGCCCACAACATCATTGTGTTCTACTCGTGCAACAGATCTACGCATAGATACGGCTCTGATACCACTGATGGGTTCATAGCATGGAAAACAAAAAATTTCTACCGCAAGAACGAACAAAACCTAGATCTAATCTAGATAAAAGCCAAGATCTAATCTATGAGACATAAGCAACGAGATAGATAGGAACTAACCCTCGTAGATCCGAAAGCGTTAACGAGATTAGATCTCGTGGTTGATGTAGTCGATCACTTGCCGATCTCAAGATCGTGTGGATGATCCTTCCGGCGTCGCGATCCAGCAGCGCTTCCGCCCTCGGTCAAGTAGACGATCCTTTCGGCGTCGCGTTCCAGCAGCGCTTCCGCCCTTGGTCAAGTAGACGATCCTTCCGGCGCCACGATTCGGCAGCGCTTCCGCAGTCGGTCACACGTGCGGAGTCGAAGCAGACCTTCCTCTCCCCGTTCCAGCGAGCAGCGGAGGTAGTAGATCTTCTCCACGGAATCCCAGCAGCACGACGGCGTGGTGGTGGTGGTGGAGTAGAGAATTCTGCAGGGCTTCGCCTATGCCTGTGCAGAATATGGTGGAGGAGAGAGGCGGCAGAGATTAGACGTTATGAGAGCGTGGGTGGAGGGGGCGCCCCTGCCCTTCTATTTAAGGAGGGGATGGCGCCATGGGGAGGGGAGTCCTTGTAGGACTCCTCTCCTCCCTAGGCCGGCGGATTGGAGGTGGGGGGAGGAGTCCTCCTCCCCCACGAATCCGTATCTTGACCCACCAGGACTCCTTGATCCCTATCTTGATTTTCAAGCAAACTCCAAGATATCTTCTAGAACCTTCCGGAACATTCCGAAACCTTCTAGAATCCTCATACAAACACTCCGGAACATTTCCTATCTCATAAAATGATCTCCTATATATGAATCTTATTCTCCGGACCATTCCGGATCTCCTCGTGATGTCCCGAATCCAATCCGAGACTCCGAACAACATTCGGTCTCCAACGCACATTCCATATCTACTTCAAACAACTTCGAACCTTAAGTGTGTCACCCTACGGTTCGTGAATATGTAGACATGATAGAGACATATCTCCTATCAATAACCATCAGCGGGACCTGGAGATCCATAATGGCTCCCACATACTCAACGATGACTTTGCGATCGATTGAACCATTTACATACGAAACTAATTCCCTTTGTCTCGCGATACTATACTTATCCGAGGTTTGATCGTCGGTATCTCCATACCTAGTTCTACCTCGTTACTGACAAGTACTCTTTACTCGTTCCGTGATATGTCATCCCTTGTGACCTAGTCACATGCTTGCAAGCTAACTAGATGACATTCCAGCGAGAGGGCCCAGAGCATATCTATCCGTCATATGGATGGACAAATCCCAATCTTGGTTCATGCGCTTCAACACATACTTTCAGAATACCCAATGACACTTTTATAACCACCCAGTTACGAAGCGGCGTTTGATGTCATCAAACGATCCATCCGGTGATGGTGATTAACATAACCTCAGGGTCGAAGGAATAGGTTACTATGTATTTGAAAGCTTACAGCAATACGAACTTAATGACTTGATCTTATGCTACGCTTACTATGGGTGTGTGTCCATCATATCATTCTCCTAATGACATAACCTTGTTATTAATCACATCCTAATGTCCATGATCAGGAAACCATGATCATCAATTAATCAACAAGCTAGTTCAACAAGAGGCTTACTAGGGACTCTCTTATGTTTACAAAACACACATGTATTAGTGTTTCCTAATAATACAATTATAGCATGGGATGTAAACATTTATCATAAACATAAAGATATAATAATAACCACTTTATTATTGCCTCTTGGGCATATCTCCAACATAAGGATCCACCAGTATCATTGCATGTGTGTTCTTTTCAGAAACCACACATGGATCCACCAGTGTCATTGCATGTCTATTCTTTTCATGAACCACACCTAGTGTCATTGCATGTCTGTTACTCTAAACAAACCACACATAAGGATCCACCAGTGTCATTCATGTCTATTCTTTTCAAGAACAACACATTGATTCACCAGTGTCATTGCATGTGTGTTCTTTTCATGAACCACGGCTAGAGTCATTGCATGTATGTTCCTCTAAACAAACCACATAAGGATCCACCAGTGTCATTGCATGTCTGTTCTTTTCATGAACCACACATGGATCCACCAGTGTCATTGCATGTGTGGTCTTTTCATGAACCACGGCTAGAGTCATTACATGTGTGTTCTTCTAAACAAACCACACATGGATCCACCTAGTGTAATTGCATGTCTGTTCTTTTCACAAACCACACATGGATCCACCAGTGTCATTGCATGTGTGTTCTTCTCATGAACCACATCTAGAGTCATTGCATGTCTGTTCTTCTCACAAAGCACATAAGGATCCACCACTGTCATTGCATGTGTGTTCTTCTAAACAAACCACATAAGGATCCACCAGTGTCATTGCATGTCTGTTGTTTTCATGAACCACACCCAGTATCATTACATGTGTGTTCTTCTAAACAAACCACATAAGGATCCACCAGTGTCATTGCATGTCTATTCTTTTGATGAACCACACCCAGTGTGATTGCATGTGTATTCTTCTAAACAAACCACATAAGGATCCACCAGTGTCATTGCATGTCTGTTCCTCTAAACAAACCACTAATGGATCCACCTAGTGTCATTGCATGTCAGTTCTTTTCACAAACCAAACATGGATCCACTAGTGTCATTGCATGTCTGTTCTTCTCATGAACCACATCTAGAGTCATTGCATGTGTGTTCTTCTAAACGAACCACATAAGGATCCACCAGTGTCATTGCATGTGTGTTCTTCTCATGAGCCACACCCAGTGTCATTGCATGTGCGTTCTTCTAAACAAACTACATAAGGATCCACCAGTGTCATTGGATGTGTGTTCTTTTCATGAAACCATAGCTAGAGTCATTGCATGTGTGTTCTTCTAAACAAACCACATAAGGATCCACCAGTATCATTGCATGTCTGTTCTTTTCATGAACCACACCAAGTATCATTGCATGTGTGTTCTTCTAGACAAACCACATAAGGATCCACCAGTTTCATTGGATGTGTGTTCTTCTCATGAACCACACATGGATCCACCAGTGTCATTGCATGTCTGTTCTTTTCATGAACCACGCCTAGTGTCATTGCATGTCTATTCCACTAAACAAACCACATAACGATCCACTAGTGTTATTGCATGTGTGTTCTTTTCATGAACCACATCTAGAGTCATTGCATGTGTGCTCTTTTAAACAAACCACACATAGATCCACCTAGTGTGATTGCATGTCTGTTCTTTTCACAAACCACACATGGATACACCAGTGTCATTGCATGTGTGTTCTTTTCATGAACCACAGCTAGAGTCATTGCATGTGTGTTCTTGTAAACAAACCACACATGGATCCACCTAGTGTGATTGCATGTCTGTTCTTTTCATGAACCACACCCAGTGTCATTGCATGTGTATTATTCTAAACAAACCACATAAGGATCCACCAGTGTCATTGCATGTCTGTTCTTTTCATGAACCACATAAGGATCCACTAGTGTCATTGCATGTATGTTCTTTTCATGAGCCACACATGGATCCACCAGTCTCAGTGCATGTCTGTTCTTTTCATGAATCATAGCTAGAGTCATTGTATGTCTGTTACTTCCACAAACAACATATGGATCCCCAAGAGTCATTGCATGTCTGTTCTTTTCATGAACCACAGCTAGAGTCATTGCATGTCAGTTTCTTTCATGAACCACAAATGGATCCACTGGTGTCATTGCATGTCTGTTCTTCTCATTAACCACACATGGATCCACCAGTGTTATTGCGTGTCTGTTGTTTTCATGAACCACACCCAGTGTCATTACATGTTTGTTCCTCTAAACAAACCACATATGGATCCACCAGTGTCATTGCATGTCTGTTCTTTTCATGAACCACACATGGATCCACCAGTGTCATTGCATGTGTGTTCTTTTCATGAACCACACCTAGAGACATTGCATGTGTGTTCTTCTAAACAAACCACACATGGATCCACCTAGTGTGGTTGCATGTCTGTTCTTTTCATAAACCACACATGGATACACCGGCATGATAGCATGTGTGCTCTTTTCATGAACGACAGCTAGAGTCATTGCATGTGTGTTCTTCTAAACAAACCACTTAAGGATCCACCAGTGTCATTGCATGTTTGTTATTTTCATGAACCACATAAGAATCCACCAGTGTCATTGCATGTCTGTTCTTTTCATGAACCACATTAGGATCCACCAGTGTCATTGCATGTGTGTTCTTTTCAGAAACCACACATGGATCCACCAGTGTCATTGCATGTCTATTCTTTTCATGAACCACACCTAGTGTCATTGCATGTCTGTTACTCTAAACAAACCACACATAAGGATCCACCAGTGTCATTCATGTCTATTGTTTTCAAGAACAACACATTGATTCACCAGTGTCATTGCATGTGT
>CAJUXJ010001238.1:0-18832 GCA_910589775.1 Avena eriantha
ACTCTTTCGTGGATTTTTTATCGGGTACTTAGGGTTTTTTTGTCCTGAGGGCATCTTATAGGCGGAAGTGGAGGCCGAGGGGGTGCCGGAGGCGGCCCACCACCACCCCCTGGCGCGGGCTAGGCTAGCCGCACGACCAGATGGTGTGGTGGCCCCTAGCCCCTCTCCGTCTCGTACTCTTGCATCTGATAACTTCCAGAAAAATAGGCACTTTGGCTTTTGTCCCGTCCAATCCTGAGAATATTCATTTTCTAACTTTCCTGGAACCAAAAACAGCAGAAAATAGGCAGCTGGCACTGTGGCTCTTGTTAATAGGTTAGTCCAAGAAATCATATGAAAAGTACTCCAAAGTGTGGACAAAAACACAAGAAAGTGGATAAAACCAAGCATGAAACATAAAAATTATAGATACATTTGCAATGTTTCAACATCCCCAAGCTTAACCCCTGCTCGTCCTCGAGTAGGTAAGTGATAAAAAGAAAGAAAATTTTTGAGGTGACATGCACCATCAAAGACTTGATCAAAGTATTTGTAAAACATTAAAAGTTGGGATCATAGTACTGTCAATCATACATGAAGAAAAAATAGTTCTAGCAATAAGACAAAAGGAAACTATGATGCAACATGTAAAAGGCACAAAACAATAAGATTCATGAATAACCAATGCTTTGCCAGACGTTAGTTTGTTTCACATCACATAACGAAAACATAGCATAATAGTATTCAGCTTGTCCTCATAGAGTAGCAAAACATAAATGCATAGGACACCTTCAAAGATTCATAAGATTGGACTAGAATACAATAGTTTATTAAGACAGCCATATCAAGTTATGTCAATCAACTAGTCTTGGGACCAATGCACATAGAACCTAGAATGGCCACTATGCTCTCAAAGTAGGTGCATAAAGGTAGAAGGCGGGAGAGCTCACTATAATTGGTGGAAGAAAGGCATTCATAAAAGGAAAGTAGGGATTCAAGTCTCATAAAGAGCTTCAAAAATATGGGGTACTTAGAGCTTTCCGATCTCATTAGCCCCTATCATAAGCATCTTTAAGGTGATTAAGGTTAAAGTGACACAAACTAAGAGGATATGCTTGACAAGTTATAAACCGAAATCTCATGCCCCTTACTTACGAAGACCGATCCTCATGCTACTCAACTGTAGTCACGAGTAAGTTCTTGTCATTGTAAGTACAACGTGTATCATACCAGAACCGCCAATGGGGTACCCCTTGCACATGATACAGGAGCTATCCCATAATCAAAATGACAAGGCAGACAGACAATGAGTATCTCAGCGATCTTTTTATTTGCTATTTGCATAGGTTTTTAATTGAGGATGCTTCATAGAGTTCTCATTATGGTTATGCTGCAAAGTTTCCACCATGATTAGGCATGGCTTAGGCTAGCGGCCCCAGGCGTTTCTCTAACACACATACAAACTCCATGATCTTACAAGTTCCACTTTTATTTCACACGCCGGGATCCATAAGCAAAAAGAACATGATATCAAACGGGGTACAAAGTACAAGTGGCAATGTTGAAAGCGTTTCCCCATGATACATGGTTCTGGCTAATTTCACTAGTAAAGGGCAAGCATCTACACAACAAAGAAGGACCCCAATGGCTCAAGTTTATTTAAGGGTCAAGAAAGTAAATGTGTGCCATCAAGTTCGTGAGAGCTTTAATCACTAGTTTTCTCATAACAAGTTAATTTGGAAGGTAAACAACAACATGAATATACTTGGAATAGCATACGCTAGTAGGTAGGTATGGTGGACTCTTTGGAATAACTTTGTTTAGGGAGTTGGAAGCATGAGTGGAACTCATACTTGGTTTGTGGCGGCTAGCAAAAGACTGGAGCGTCAAACTAAGAGAGAATAATGGCCATAATCATGCAGAGCGACAAAAACATCATTGATCAAAGCATAAAGTGATACTATAAGTTGAAAACTAAAGGATGATAAGTCTATGGTGACTTGAGATAGTCATAACATGGGTGTGAGCATGTCCAAGTCAACCCAAATAAAGCATCAAAGGAGAATACCACTATACTATGCTTTAATATTGCTAAACAACGCATGATTCTCCAAGGCACATTAAGCAATCTCAATTGTTTATAAAAAGTCATGCTACATCAAATGATACTAAGCATAAAGCCCAAAAACAATATCACGCATATTATGACAAAGCATAGGGCCACAGTCAAAACACATGCTTCTTTTTTACCAGATAAGCATGAACCTTTACCTACTCTTTTCGAAACCAAACCAAACTATTTGCAAACCAATGTATGGAAGAGGGGGTCCAACAAATTTATTAAGCAAACAAAATAAAACGAAAAACCAAAACGAAAATGAAAAGAAGACGCTCCAAGAACAACACAACTGTGCATGAAACAATAAAAATGAAGCGTTTGGAAGAAACCTGGGATTTTATTGATGAAGAAGGGGGTGCCTTGGGCATCCCCAAGCTTTGACGCGTGTACTTCTTGATATTTCTTGGGGTGACACGTGTGGCATCCCCAAGCTTGAGCTTTAGTCCGAACTTCATCTCATTACTCATTCCTTCCATACACCTGAATTTTTTTCCTTCATACAAAACTTCACACAATCTTTATTAGCAACATTAGTGTACTCAAGATAAAGGGTCTTAAGGTTAAGTTCTAACACCAAATAAACTTCCATTAGAACACTAGATACTGTATCACTTCCCTCAAAAAGCTCTATTCCCCAAAAGAACTCAAAAAGGAACCAACAAGAAGCAAATGCAGAAAATGCCAGAAATCTATCGAAACAGACCAGCAGGTAAAGAAGAATTTTTTCAAAGACCTTGTGTTGCTCAAATCAAAAAGTGTTGAACTAATGAAAGTTATATAACAACCTGGGGCAAAAGCACAAAAATTCGCGCCTCAAAACGACGTTCAGAGATTTTAAACGAATTTTTACGGTGAAGCATAGAAATCTGTTTCGGGACAGCACTTTCCCATCATTACTTCTCTCTCATTAGAGGTTACTCTGGCACAAAAAGCAAATAAAAAGGATAAGGAGCGGTTATTACTGAAGTAATAACTTCCAAGACTCATCTATAACTTTTGGGTTATCTCCAAATAAGTACTTTTCTTTAACGCCTTTAAGTTAGGCATGATAGTTTGAGAAGATGCTCTCATAAGAAATATGAATTGAAGAAAAGAGAGCATCAAGAAGCAAATTCAAAACACATTTAAGTCTACCCACTTCCTATGAATAGGAATCTTGTATGCAAATAAATGCACAAAGAACAAAGTCACAGGCATAGGAAGATAAAACAAAAGTAACTTCAAACTTTCAGCACATAGAGAGGTGTTTCAGTACCATAAAAACTTCTACAACCATATTTTCCTGTCTCATAATAATTTTTAGTACCCTCATGAATAAACTCAACAATATAACTATCACATAAAGCATGCTTTTCATGATCTACAAGCACTAGAGCTTTATTATAAATATTTTGAAAAGAATCCTTAGGAACATAACATTCATCCTCCTTTAGTAAGCATGGGGGACAATCAAATATTCATCCTCTTTTTCATCCAATTAGCTTGCAGTTTCAGCAATTTCTTCTTCCATAGGCTCCTGCAAGGCATTAGTCACTTCCATTGGTGGAGAGCATCTATTAAGATATTCAAGAATATAGCCATTTTCTACCTTGTAATTATCAAAGCAAAATTGAAGTATATCATAAACCTCATACTTATAAGGTGAATCATCAGTATTTTCAAGCAAACTAGCAAGTTCAAATGCACCCTTTCAAGCAATAAATTCTTCAATTTGTTCCACATCATAAAAGTCATAATTCCCTTTAACATAAGAAGATATGGTAACATTATCATTATACTCACATTGAAAAGGGAGATGTTTATACTTCCTACAACAGCAAGATTTATCAAAGCAATAAGTAACATTATAAGTAGAGCACACGTTTATAGCAATGGTATACAATTTTTGTTCCCATAAGTGTTTCCCTTTTTGACAAGCGGTGTTCCTTATAATAATATTTTTGTTCTTCCGTGAACCCACCTTGCCAATAAGATTCAGTTTCAAAGAAACCAACCATTGATAGAAAGCATGATAAAGCAAGACAATAACATACCAATGAAAATAACAACTATAGTAGGAACTGTTTTTTGTGTGTTTTTGATAAATAAACAAGCAAACAAAGCAAAAAGAAACTAAGCAAAAAAAAAAAAAAAGTAAAGAGATTGGTTATGAGGGACTCCCCTTGTGAAGATGTCCTTGACTCCCCGTCAACGGCGCCAGAAAAATGCTTGATGGCTCGTGGTTGATGTAGAGCTCGTTGGGAACCCCAAGAGGAAGGTATGATGAGCATAGCAGCAAGTTTCCCTCAGTTATGAAACCAAGTTTAATCGAACCAGTAGCAAGGAAACACCCCAAAGGTGTTGCTAGCTGAGCCTTGGCAGGGCGCACTACCGGTGCTAGTAGCAACGTGGAGACCTGCACAACACAACCACAGAACTCTGTCCCCAACTTGCGATGAGGTTGTCAATCTCACCGTGTTTTGCTGAAAACAAAGGATTAAATGTATCGAATGGAAAGAAGTAATAGTTTGCAAAAAGTAAACACAAAGCAGTAACAGTTTGTAGATTGTATGTAAAGAAAAGGAATGGGATCCATAGTTCACTAGAGGTGGCTCTCCTTAAGATAGATAACATGCTCGGTGAAAAAATTACATCGGGGCAATTGACAAACATCGAGAAAGCAATACATGCATATACTAATCATCTTGACTCCTTTGAGACTTGATTGGGAATTACAACATTATACATAGACCACCATCCAAATGCATCTATGACTAATAATCCACCTTCAGGTTATCATCCGAACCCCCTCTAGTATTAAGTTGCAAGCAACAGATTATTGCTTTACGAATTGCGTGTAAAGTAAACAATACGATTGTTCTATGAACAAAGGATTGTTGTTTCTCCTAGTAGTAACACAACACATCAAGTACCTTACAGATTTCTATCACTTCCCCAGATTACCAGAGGCATGAACCCCTATCGAGCATAAATACTAACTCTTGGAGTTGCTAGCATCTACTTGGCCAAGATAGCTACTAACAACGGAAAGCATGCAAGATCACAAATAACAAAGACATGCTATAATCAATAATCAATCTGAAATAGCATCTCAATATCCATCGGATCCCCGCATACACAACATGCAGAATTACAAATAGATGATCTTGATCATGAACAGAGCTCACAAGATCTAGACATGAAAGCACAAAGGAGGAGAACCAGCCATCTAGCTACTACATGGATCCGTAGTCCAAGGAGGAACTACTCACGCATCACACCGGAGGCTTGCATGATGATGAAGAAGGCCTCCAGGGTGAATTCCCCTCTCCGGCAGGGTGCCGGGAAGAGCTTCAGATCCGTCGCGATCTAGGGATGGAGATGACGGCGGCTATAGACTCTTTCCAGGGATTTTTGATCGGGTACTTAGGGTTTTCGTCCGAGGGCATCTTATAGGCGGAAGGGAGGCCGAGGGGATGCCGGAGGCGGCCAGACCACCACCTGGCGCGGGCTAGGCTAGGCCGCGCGGCCAGGTGGTGTGGTGGCCCCCTAGCCCCTCTCCGTCTCGTACTCTTGCATTGATGACTTCTAGAAAATAGGCACTTTGGCTTTTGTCCCGTCCAATTCCGAGAATATTCATTTTCTAAACTTTCCTAGAACCAAAAACAGCAAAAAATAGGCAGCTTGCACTGTGGCTCTTGTTAATATGTTAGTCCAAGAAATAATATGAAAAGTACTCCAAAGTGTGGACAAAACACAAGAAAGTGGATAAAACCAAGCATGGAACATCATAAATTATAGATACATTTGCAATGTATCAGAACACACATGCAATGACACTGGGTGTGGTTCATGAAAACCACACACATCCAATGAAACTGGTGGATCCTTATGTGGTTTGTGAAATAGAACACACATGCAATGACTCTAGCTATGGTTTGTGAAAAGAACACACATGCAACGACACTGGGTGTGGTTCATGAAAATAACACACATGTAATGACACTTGTGGATCCTTATGTCGTTTTTGAAAAGAACACACATGCAATGACACTAGTGGATCCATATGTGGTTTGTGAGAGCAACACACATGCAATGACTCTAGCTGTGGTTTGTGAAAAGAATACACATGCAATGACACTGGTGGATCCATATGTCGTTTGTGAAAAGAACATACATGCAATGACTCTAGCTGTGGTTTGTGAAAAGAACACACATGCAATCACACTGGTGGATCCATGTGTGGTTTGTGAAAAGAACAGACATGCAATGACCTAGGTGTGGTTCATGAAAAGAACACACATCCAATGACACTAGTGGATCCATGTGTGGTTTGTGGAAAGAACAGACATGCAATGACTCTAGCTGTGGTTAATGAAAATAATACACATCCAAGGACACTGGTGGATCCATATTTTCTTTGTGAGAAGAACACACAAGCAATTACACTGGGTGTGGTTCACGAAAAGAACACACATGCAATGACACGGGTGGATCCTTATGTGGTTTGTGAGAAGAGCACACATGAAATGACATTGGTGGATCCATATGTGGTTGATGAGAAGAACAAACATGCAATAAATCTAGCTGTGGTTTTTGAAAAAGAACACACATGTAATCACACTGGTGGATCCATATGTGGTTTGTGGAAAGAACAGACATGCAATGACTCTAGCTGTGGTTGGTTCATGAAAAGAACACAGATCCATTCCCTCAAAAAAAAGAACACACATCCAATAACACTAGTGGACCGTTATGTTTGTTTGTGAAAAATAAACAACATGCAATGACATGGGTGTGGTTCATGAAAAGAACATACATCCAATGACACTGGTGGATCCTTATGTGGTTTGTGAAAAGAACACACATGCAATGACACTAGTGGATCCATATGTGGTTTGTAAGAAGAAACATCATCCAATGACACTGGTGGATCCATATGTGGTTTTGAGAAGAACACACATGCAATGACACTGGGTGGTGGTTCATGAAAAGAACACCCATCCAATGACACTGGTGGATCCATATGTGGTTTGTGGAAAGAACAGACATCTAATGACTCTAGCTGTGATTGGTTCATGAAAAGAACACACATCCAATGACACTCGTCGATCCTTATGTGGTTGTGCAAAAGAACACACGCACAATCACACTGGTGGATCCATGTGTGGTTTGTGAAAGGAACGGACAAGCAATGACTCTAGGTTTGGTTCATGAAAAGAACACACATCCAATGACACTGGTGGATCCATATGTGGTTTGTGAAAAGAACAGACATGCAATGACTCTGGCTATGGTTAATGAAAAGAACAGACATGCAATGACACTAGTGGATCTATATGTGGTTTGTGAGAAGAACACACATGCAATAACACTGGCTGTGGTTCATGAAAAGAACACACATCCAATGACACTAGTGGATCCTTATGTGGTTTGTGAAAAGAACACACATTTCAATGATGGTGGTGGATCCATATGTGGTTTGTGGAAAGAACACACATGTAATGACACTAGCTGTGGTTAATGAAAAGAATAGACATGCAATGACACTGGTGGATCCATATGTTGTTTGTGGAAAGAACAGACATGCAATGACTCTAGATGTGGTTAATCAAAAGAATAGCCATGCAATGACACTGGTGGATCCATGTGTGGTTTGTGGAAAGAACATACATGCAATGACACTAGCTGTGGTTTGTGAAAAGAACGTACATGCAATGACTCTGGTGGATCCTTATGTGGTTTGTTGAAAGAACACACATGCAATGACTCTAGCTGTGGTTAATGAAAAGAACACACGCAATGACTCTGATGGATCTATATGTGGTTTGTGAGAAGAACAGACATGCAATGCCTCTAGCTGTGATTTGTGAGAAGAACACACATGCAATGACTCTAGTGGATCCTTATGTGGTTTGTGAAAAGAATAGACTGCAATTAACTCGGTGGATCCATGTGTGGTTTGTGAGAAGAACACACGTGCAATGACACTAGTGGATCAATATGTGGTTTGTGAAAAGAACACACATGCAGTGACACTGGTGGATCCATATGTGGTTTGTGAAAAGAACAAACATGCAATGACTCTAGCTGTTGTTTGTGAAATGAACAGGCAATACAATCACACTTGTGGATCCATATGTGGTTTGTGGAGAGAACGCACATGCAATGACATTATGTGTGGTTAATGAAAAGAACACGCATGCAATGACACTGGTGGATACATATGTTGTTTGGGAGAATAACACACATGCAATGACACTTGTGGATCCATATGTGGTTTGTGAGAAGAACACACATGCAATGACACTGGTGGATCAATATGTGGTTTGTGACAATAACACACATGAAATGACTCTGGTGGATCCATATGTGGTTTATGAGAAGAACACACATCCAATAAACTCTGGTGGATCTATCTTGGCATAATTTGATGTATGCCATGATGTATTTCATTGTACAAGACACTCACTTTCTATTTTTATAGTACTCAATTTTGCCCTTGGTTTTTGATACTACTAAGTTTTACCCTCTCTCTCTTTCTTAGAAGCCCAAACCTGTGCTCACTCTGTTTGCTACGCCCTGATTGGTTATCACAGTTGTCATGCGGATCGTGTGCACCAACCGTTGATCATGTGTGATCCAACGAGGATTGTTGCACATGTCGTGTCCTTCACAGTACAGTGTGAGACAGCACGGACGTCTCCCTCAGCGAGACTTCTACAAGAAGAAACACGATGCCATCCATGGAAAAAGTCGTTGAGTGGTCATGTCATGTTTAATCTAGTCTGCAAAGGCTACTACTGCTGCTACAAACACATGCACAGGGCAACGGGTCATCGAGCGCACGGTTGTCGACAGGGCATTGCAATTTATTGCCACTTGATTTTAAATAGACATATCCCATTTTTATGCAGTGCTCTCAATCTCACTTCCAACTGGCCCTACCGCAAGTAACTTCGATGAGTCAAGGGCCCCCTCGAGTAGATCTAACATTGCTAGAAATTGGTTCCGCGCCACTTGCATGCAGTGGAATCGAGGTCTGCCATGCGTGTGTTTTCAATGCAGGTCTAAAGTGGAGATCGTGGCTGTTTCAAAAAAAGGGAACCCAAAAAAAGGTGGAGATCGTGGTAGCCCCATCCCCCGCGCCACCACACGTGTCCACTCGAGGACTATGAACAGTCCAGTGTTTATAAACCCGCTTTGCCTTCTTCTTCCATGTGCTCGTGTCATTTTCCCCAATCTGTCTAGTCCCAAAACCCCAATTTGCACCTACCGCGCGCACCAAAGCTCCTTCGCTTGCACTACCTCCTTCCCTAGGTGCGCCATGAAGCGTACGCGTGGAGACGAGACGGAGGTGAAGCCAGTTGAAGGCGCAACAACTGATGGCTCGGTCATCACCAAACAGGCGGAGGCGTCTTCTCCGAGCACGAACACCGCTCGTCTCCACGCCGTCGAGGGTTCGAGCTCATCCGTCTAGCCAGTAGCCGTCGGCGCCGAGAAGCAGGTGGCAGACAACGTCGTGGTGCCAGTGGCAGGGCAGGCGACAGGCAGAGGAAATCTGGTGCTCTACATCAACAACCCCATCGCCATCCAAGAAATCATCGACGCAATCACGGAGAATGATGAGTTCGGGGAGGAGGTCCCTGATGAGGAGTCTGAGGTACTACATTGCTAGCTTCTCTAGTCACAGCCGCAGATTTCACTATTCATACATTGGATTTGCTCAACCGTGTACAAATTCTTTTGCTCTTGAAGTAGGGTAGTATATATATGGTTCGAACGGTCGATTGATGCATCTGCCATCTAATCACAAAACCCCAATCCATCTAGTCACAAAACCCCAGTCTGCTCATCTGCCATCTAGTTGAGTTTTCTAGTTGAGTGTTGATTTTGATACACAACATGCCTATAACATTACATTTCTATTCCTTATTGAGCCCAATGATTCAATTTTGCCCCAAAATCGTGCAAGGGCATCTGATTGTGTCATTTTCTTAGGGATGGTTAGTGAACCTAAGGCATCAATGCACGTAAACAATATAGGTTGTGTTGGTATTTTGGTTCTCCACTCCATCTCTGAAAAAATGAGGCCCTAAATTTATTCTCATATGGAACCTATATACATAATCTTTGTATTGTTTCTGATCTATGAATGCGTCGTATGATTCATATTACATCCCTGAACATTGTTTTGTACGATTACATTTAAATTTGTTATTGTGGCCAATGATTCAAATTGCCCCAAAGAGAGGCAGACACATTGGTGTCAGATTTTTTCAGGGACGAGTCAGCGAACCTGGGGACATGTACAAGATCAACATACGTTGTGCAATTGTTACTTGGTTCGCTTACGCCATCCTCAAAGAAACTTATGAGACGCAATCTTATTCTACATTCATAGAACTATGATATTTGAATTATCTATTCCATGCATTCATAGTGTATAAGAATTACATTTCAGTTTGTCACCTAGGCCGATGATTGAAATTTGCCCCAAAAGAGTTCAAGGGGAGACACGTATGATGGTGTCGTGTTTTAGGGATGGGTAGGTGAACCTGAGGCAGCAATGCACACAAACAATATAGGTTGTGATGTTGGTACTATTGTTCTCCAACTCTATCTCTGGAAAAAATTATGAGGCCCTTGATTTATTCTCATATGGAACTACATATATGATCCTTGATTTGTTTCTAATCTTTGAATGATTCGTATGATGCATATGTAAATGAATGGTTTTGATCATAAGTATTTTAACATGTACCTGAAGATTAATTGTTTGGCTTTTATTTATAATTACAATATTTAGGCTTGTTTTTGTACTTGACTATGTATATCCCAGAATATTGTTTTGTACGATTATATTTCAATTTCTTATTGTGGCCGATGATTCAAATTTTTCCCAAAGAGAGGCAGACACATTGGTGTTAGATTTTTTTCAGGGATGAGTTAGTGATCCTGGGGCAATGTACAAGAACAATATAGGTTGTGCAATTGTTACTTGGTTCACTCACGCCATCCTTGAAGAAACTTATGAGGCCGCAATCTTTATTCTACATACAATCTATGCAATTATTTGTCATTGTGTTGAGATGAAATGATATATGAACTGATCAAACTATTGCTGAGATGCTTTCTCTTTGATATCCACGGATATATTGTCTTACATATACATGTTGTCAATTCTTGAGTTGTAATACAATTAATTATATGTATGAGTTCTATGTTATGTTCTTAAAAATCAACATGAGGATGATGACGACGTGGACGCTAGCAAGGAATCTAGGGACAACAAGAGCCGCTACGTGCTGACGCGATTATGGTGTGGGCTAATCCGTTTCTACCATAGGAGAGACTATTTTTCCCATTCTGTGGCAGAGCAATCAAAGTGGACCTCGACAACATGATCCAGCACGCGGTGGGTGTTGCCAGAGGCGGAGGCAGAAACCATAGGCCGATTACATTGGCGCAGCACGCAGTCTTTAGCAAATTCCTCCAGGATTATGTTAGGACTGGCCGATATCCCCTCGACTAGGCTGTCACTGCCTCCTACTAATGCCCCTACCCTGCTAGGCGTCTCTGTGTCCCGGCCTCCTACTGTTGCCCCTGCTTTTATTTTGTTTTAGTTAATTATTATTACCTGTCTGTGTGGCATGTAAGACAATATATCCGCGTGGTGTCTGTGGTGAACCTTCTATATATATTAATCTACTCCTTTATATGGAGTGCCTTAGAATTTCTAGTGTTCAGTTATATTACTGATCATGCTCATGCACACTACAAAATATTTCTAGTGCTCGATTATATTATAATTGTCAAGGAATACATCAACAAGTTAAATTCGTCGAAATTTCGTATTGAAGTAACTAAATGATCTCACATCGGTAGTGGATGTTGGCATAAGCTGAATGCATCAGCCAAAGACCTTGGCACCACACACAGTATTCAGCAAATTCCTTATAGGTTCAACAATGGGTTGCCGCCACCCAGCTCCGAATTCTCTTAGAGGTTCAACATAGCAGAACTTGAGCTGAGAGGGGTCTCGATCATGTCTGCATTATTCGTGAAACGTAGGGTGACACACTTAAGGGATACCGACATCATTTGGAGCAAATATGTTTCAGATAAAGATTTAAGAAAGCGATCGAATTATTTCAATAGACACCGAAACTATTTCGGGTGAAATTGCAGAAATTGGTTCTGCATGTAATATTGAAATGTTGTAAGGGGTTTTATGTGAATGTTTGTTAATTAAAGTAATTAACAAAATTCTGAATAAACTTAATAAAAGGGTTTTATTAAATGAGAGAGCATTAAATTTGGAGAAATTTAATGCATTTAAAGTGGAGACTTTAAAAGAGAATGTGAAGGGGTATTTTTATGTGGAGGGGGTTACCACCACATGAATGGGGGAAGTGAAGGGACACCCTCCATGGGCGCCGGCCATGAGAGGGGTACCCTCCCCTCCTCCTATAAAATCCCCCCCTCTCACACCTTCACACACACACCTCCTCGATCTCTCTCCCCCTCTAGTATTTTTCCCCATGGTCTCGAATTAGCGAGATACATGTTCCCAGTGGCTTTATCTAGAAAGGAGTTGCTACGTCTACTGCTTTGCAAGAGCGAGGGATGGAGGTTGTCAGGGTACCGGACGTGTGTGCAATCACGGATGCACCGCTGCTTTGCGGTGCTGGACTTGGTGGTGCTGGACTTGCTGGAGCTGGATCTGATGGACGTGCTAGAGCTAGACCTGCTGGACTTCATAACGATCTTGAGATAGGCAAGTGTACGACTACATCATCCACGAGTTCCATCTTGTTAACAAAGCTTTGTTGTCTTCGACGGTAAGTTCTCTATGGATGTATATCCACCCGTTGCTTGTATCTAGTAGATAGATCTTGGCGTATAGTTCACATCGTAGGAATTTTTTTGTTTTCTATGCTGCGAACCCTTCAAAAGGATCTCATGATCCAGTCTTAATGCAAACAAGTAGCGAAATAATAAGCATAGTTGTGGGCTCCATCTTCAGTGTCATAGGAAATGTTGACGATGGAGATGATCCTAGTTGTCGTAGCCATCCTGCTTTCCATCTTCCTGATAGTCCTCCTCATAGTCTGGCCACAGGAATAGCCAGGGACAAAGCCATGAGTACTCTTTAAGTACTCGCAAATTATCACTAATAAGTAAGGTAGTTCTAATAGGAATCCTAACTCTAGGTTTATTTGCAAAAAGCCAGGTTTATCTAAACTGAGTTCAAAAGTAAAAAAGCTAATTTAAGGTTCTAAATCACTTTAAGTTGGGAACCTAGTTTTCATATTCACAACCCTGTGTGGTCAAGTCGAAATCATATTCACTTCACAAGTCATTTGAAGAAAACATCTGATGACGGAACAGTATGGCCACTCCAACTGTCCATGACCGCGCGCAGCTATTCGAATAGTTTGACACTCTGCAGAGGTGGTACATTTTCACCACACAAATAATTAGATACATCCGCAGGATAACCCTGAATCAATCATACTTAGTATGCGGATAATCATCATCATAACCTTTCAATTACACACTCTAGTATAGGCACCTCCCCTATGAGCTTGTCCTCCCACCATGGTCATCTACCATCCTAGGCACTAGGTGGGCATCATCACAAGAGTAGCCTTAGCTGAAACCTCTCCTGCAAGGGAACCCATACTAATGCATATAAACTCTCCGGCTAAGCCTTACCAAATTCAGGTATTGTGTTGTACGATAAAATTGGAATGGTTCGACATCCATCAACCTTCATTTAAAGAGATATAAGCTCATGCCTCAACATTTTCATCATCAAATCCATTTGTGTTTCTCAACACATGTCAAAACATTTAAATAGAATGACTCATCATTCCAAGGTTTTCATACGCATTTTCACCAAGTATTTCCATCTAAAGTGATCAAGTTTTATGCTTAGCACTAGCCACTAAGTTAAGAGTGTTCACTAATGAGGGATGCTAATCTCAATCTCATCCATAGAATGACATCTAGTATAGTCCTAGTTTATACTCTTTATGCTATCTATACTATTTTCCAAATCCTCACAAAGCATTAACTAAAAGTAAAGAACTTTGGTAAAGTAAAAGAGTAAAGCTTGCAAGTAAAACTTGGGATGGGTATAATCAAAATGTTATAACCAAATCATGCCTAATGCATATTGCTTAGGTTATCTTGCAAGTGTTAGCTTGCAAGGGTCTAGCTTGCTTAGTAGTGATGACTTGCCTTGATTGGTGTAGTGATTGAAGTTTTCTTCGTCTTCCTCGGGGTAGAACTCCTCCTCCTTGTAGCCTTGGTCCGTACTATTGTCTATAAATAAATACGGGTACACAATCACCAAACAATATTTAACTATTTCTAATTAGCACACTAAGGCTCACACATGATGATCCAGCATCATCATAAACATCACATGAATTAAAGAACTAGTTTTATTTAGTTTATTTGAGAAAAGTAATTTCTACTCATTGAATTTTATTAAGATTTAATATTCTCCAATTAAAATATGGGATCATGTGGACACATGTCATCACCACATATTCTAAAACATGGAAATGTGATTTAAAGGGTTGGTCACATTTTATAAAGTTTAAGATTATTATTTAATAGATTTAAAGTGACTAGAAATGCCCTAATAGCATTCTTTGGTACTAGTCCAGTGTCACTTCATATAAACCTAGAATATTTACATATTCAGATAGATATTATCAAATGTTATTTTTGAGAGTTGGAATCAACTCAAAAGTTTGAAAAATGTTTGAAGTTGCAAAAGTCTCTGTCTTATTATTTTTGCTAAAGATTATCTCTAACTCCAAATGATTTAAATCCAACGGGCTTGTATATATATTTTAATTACTTTTCTAGAAAAATTTGAATCATGCAATTTGGTTAAGTGAAACTCTCTGAATTGATTTTTTACTCTAGGGACAAAAGCTAGTTTAAACTAAAAAGGAAAAACATCATTTGAATTTCCAGGCCTAGGCGGGAAAGCTAAACGGGCCGGCCCAACTACACACAGCACAGCGCGCGCTGACAGATGGGGTCCACTTGTCAGTGACTCACTCTACGCGAAACGATATCTTTCAATCTGGGCGTTATGATCTAATTCTAATCCAATGGCTGAGGGTCGTCGTCGATGACGAACAGCTCCGGCGACGAGCTAAACCTAACGCGGTGGTGGGG
Source organism: Avena eriantha (assembly GCA_910589775.1). Taxonomy (NCBI): domain Eukaryota; kingdom Viridiplantae; phylum Streptophyta; class Magnoliopsida; order Poales; family Poaceae; genus Avena; species Avena eriantha. Next base: position 15,284 of record CAJUXJ010001238.1, read on the forward strand.
TCTCTCGGGGCTCACCTAGGCTCTAGCTAGGCTCGGCGACATGGCAAAAACACGATGTAGACGATGGCGAGGCTAGGAGCGGTCATGTTAGGGCTTGGGGTGGTCGCAATCGCTGGCGCCCTTCTCGCCCTCCTCCTCCGCAGCGGCGGACTCCGGTGAAATTCCGACACAGTAGTGCTCGCCTTGCTCCGGGAGAGTGGGGAAGGTCAGTGAGGAGTGGGGAGTCGAGTGGGTGTGAGGAATGGAGGCTGGGGTGGCCTCCTTTATAGCTCGACGAGGGGACCGATCGGTGCGGCGGTGAGCTCGACGGTGGCGTCGCTACAGGCAGCTAATGGTATGGGCGAGGCGTAGGACGGTGCGGTGTTCCCTGGTGGTTCTCACGGACTTAATGGCGCGGCGTGGGGCGCTCTGAGTGGAGGCAATGGTGTTTGCGTCAGCGTGCGGCAGCTGTGGGTCGCCTGGCGACGAACGGGGGTGTCTGTCGGGTGGCGTGATCATGGCGAGGCTGCGTGTGCGCGGTGAGGGCAAGGCGCGAGCTGGCAGGGCTGCTCGGGCATGGCGCACTGGCACGCTCTAGACATGGCGTAGAGAGGCGATGCACGGCGCGACTAGGGTGGTCCACGACTCGGCTGGGGCTGTGGCCTGACACAGGGGGTGGCGGTAGGCTGCGGTGGTGCTAGTGGACACGCTGGATGGGCGCGGGGCAGTCTGGTGCAAGCTGGTCGTGGTCGTCGAGCGATGACCACAAAACGGCGGCGCTCCACTGTTCTCCACGGTGAAGGGGTGCTTGTGTGCTGCTGCTAGACACTCATGGGGACAAGGGTCAAATTGACCATTTGTATTATTTATTCTTATTTGATTTATTTCTCTTTGTAAATGGATTGTAATTGGTCTAGATGATGTGGCATTCATCTTTAAACCATTACATTTGGATCAATCAAGCATGGCATTTTCAATCAATTCTACACTATTCAACACACATGCATTCATATGCTTTTTCTTACTAAAAGTTTTTGTTAACCCTAAATTGGGTGATTAGAATTTGATAACCTTGATTAGAAGATTTGGGTGTTACAAACCTTTCCTCCTTAAACAAAATCTTGTCCCGAGATTTAAGAAAACTAGGAACTAAGAGATCTGGAAACTCAGTCCTAATGTAATCTTCTCACTCCCAGGTAGCTTCTTCTTCGGTATCGTTGCTCCATTGGATCTTGAAATTTGATACTCCAGGTCCTGGTGGTTCTGAAGGCTTCTTCCAACATACAAATGGGCACTTCATGATACGTCAGATCCTTGTTGATATCAATGGCTCGATGATCGATGTTCTTGAAAACTTCGGTCTTCTCCGGAACTTCTAGGCATTTGCGAAGTAACGAGATATGGAACACATTATGGATGGCTGGCATCTCCTCTAGCAGTTCCAGTTGATAAGATACTTATCCTCGGTGATTCAGAATCTTGAAGGCTCCAATATATGTAGGGGCTGACTTTCCTTTCAGCTGAAAACGCTACATTCCTTTCAAGGGTGACACATTGAGATACACAAATCTCTGACATTGAAAGTCAGGTCTCTACGTCTCTTGTCCGCATAACTCTTCTGTCTGGATTGGGCGGTCTTGAGGTGCTCACGGACTTTGTGAACCTTTTCTTTTGCTTCTCGTAGGATGTCGGGTCCGAAAATCTGACTCGCTCCTACTTGCGACCAATTCAAAGGGGTACGACATTTCCTTCCATATAAGAACTCAAATGGGGCCATTTGCAAACTGGCTTGATAACTGTTATTGTATGAGAATTCTGCGAAAGATAGACAATCTTACCATTTTGATCCATACTCTAACACACAAGCTCTCAACATATCTTCTAAGATCTGGTTGACTCTTTCAGTCTGTCCATCGGTTTGCGGGTGATAAGCAGTGCTGAAATTCAACTTGGTTCGTAATCCTTCTTAGACTTTCTGCCAAAATCTCAAGGTAAATTGGGTTCCTAGATCCGACACTAGGGTCTTGGGGGTTCCATGCAAACTGACAATTCTAGCAATGTACAACTCTGCTAGCTTCGAACTCTGGTAGGTTTTCTTGACAGGTATAAAATGGGCTACCTTGGACAGTCTATCAACTATACGACCGAGATAGAGTGATTTCCCCTACTAGAAGTAGGCAACTGGTGATAAGTCCATTTTGACGGAATCCTATTTCTATTCCGGAATCTGCAATGGTTTGCAATAGTCCTACGGGTCTCTAATGTTCCTCTTTGACTCTCTAACAGATATCACACTTGGCAATGTAGCTTCCGATTTCTCTCTTCATCTTGTGCCACCAAAATTGCTCCTTCAAAGCGTGATACATCTCGTTCGTTCCTCCGGGTGGATAGAATAAAGAGTATCATGAGCTTCCTACTTGATAACTTGCTTCAGCTCCGAATCTGCTGGCACACAGATACGTCCTTTGTACCACAAAACTCCTTCTTCATCTTCGGTGAATCCAGGTACCTTTCCTATACCCATACGACGTTTCATTCCGTCGATACTTGCATTTCCTTTCTAGGCTTCCTTGATCTGACTGATCAAGTGGGTTGAAGTTCAATGCTAGCTAAAAATCCTTTGCTAACTAGCTCCGTTCTAAACTGCTCCAACTCTTCATGCAAATTGGCTGGGCTTCTTTGATCATGGTGTTTAATCTACACGGCAATCTGCTAAGAGCATCCGCTACCACATTGGCTTTGCCAGGGTGATAGTGAATGTCAGGGGTCATAATCCTTGATTAACTCTATCCATCTCCTTTGCCTCATATTCAACTCCTTTTGAGTGAAAATATACTTCAGGCTCTTGTGATTTGAATATATCTCATAGGTTTACCCATAAGGTAATGACGCCATGTCTTCAAGGCTAACACTACAGCTGCTAGTTCAAGATCATGGGTAGGGTAGTTTTGCTCATGCTGCTTTAGTTGTCGAGACAGATATGCGATGACTTTGCCCTCTTGCATCAACACACATCCGAGACCAATCTTGGATGCATCACAATACACATCAAAGGCTTCTTGATATCCGGCATAATCAATATTGGGGCTAAAAATCAATCATCTTGAGCTCTTGAAAACTTGCTTCACATATGTCGGTCCATTCAAACTTCTTGTCTTTCTTCAACAATTGGGTCTTGGTCTTACAATGCTCAAAGTCCTTCTACGAACTTGCGTAGTATCCCGCTAATCCGAGAAATGCACGGACTTGAGTTTGAGTGGTTGGGGCTTTTACATTCTTCAACATCTTTGATCTTGGCGGGATCAACAGCGACTCCTCCTGCCGACACAATATGTTCGAGGAATCCTACTTCCTTCACTTTCCTTCAGCCAGAACTCACATTTGGTAAACTTGGCATACAACTGATGCTCTCTAAGGGTTTCAGGATGGTTCTTAGGTGTTCCTCATGGTCTTCTTCTGTCTGGAATAGATTAGAATATCGTTGATAAAACAATGACAAACTTATCCAAAAGTTCATAAATTCGTATTCATGAGGTTCATGAAATAAGCGGGAGCATTGGTTAATCCAAA